>LIEC01012222.1:47545-96371 GCA_001925005.1 Drosera capensis | reverse complement strand
TCTCTGTTTCAGGTTAGACGAGAGGAAGCGCAGGAAGGACTTCATTATAGAAAGGAACTTGTTGTTCCCAAATCCTTTCTTGAAGAGTCTTTCACCTGAAGAAAGAGAACTCTGCCAGCGGTATCGTGTCTTTATGAGGTTTCATTCAAAACAGGAGCACGAGGAATTGCTGAAGAATGTTGTCGAGGAACACAGGATTGTCAAAAGAATAAAAGATCTGCAGGTTCGGTCCTCTACTTGTGTTCTTTTCAACCCTTGAGAGTTGAGAATGTCTATTGTCATTCTAAGATGGTTTCACCACGGAGATAAAACTGGCTGTTCTAATCATGGATTATACCTGGAATGTGATGCACTAGTTAGCTTATAATCAGGTTCAGATATATGTCATTGAAATAAAAATAGAGGGAGAAAGACTCGAATTCACAACCAAATCTCCCTTACTTCGGACTATGCGACCTATAAACCAAGCTCATCTCTTTCATTGTTGATGATTGTGCAGGAAGCTAGAGCAGCTGGATGTCGGACATCTTCAGAGGCAGATACGTATATCGGGCAAAAGCGGAGGAGAGAAGCTGAGGAAGATGCCCGAAGAGTAAAGGAGAGTGTCGAGGCTGGGCCAAGCGGGAAAATCTTGTTAAGAGTGAAATCAGAATTCAATAGCAGTCCACGGGGAAACACAAGAGGACCTTCTTCTCTAGACGCTGCAGGAAAGAACACAGCGATCACAAGCTTTCTGGATGAATGGGACCTCACCGGATTCCCAGGGGTCGATCTGCTCTCTGAATCAGTAAGCCTTTCCGCATATAGATTATTGCTTTGCACTAGCGTGCATTAGGACGAAAAAAAGGTTAAACTCCAGTGAGTCATCGGAAAAATGATAAAACTTGAAGAATAGGGATTGAATGGAGTCTTTATTAATCATGACGGTGTTTGAGTTTGCAGGAGAAACGGCTATGCCAAGAGATGAAGATACTTCCCTCGCATTATCTCAACATGATCAAAGTTATGTCCATGGAGATCATGAAAGGAAACATCACCAAGAGATCGGACGCATATGGGTTGTTTAAAGTCGACACGAGCAAAGTGGACAGAATTTACGATATGCTTCAGAAGAAAGGTATTGCTGTTTAAAGTACGACGCTACGGCCATCTCTTCTGTGCTTATGGAATCAAGAGGTTTGAATGAAGAAAATTGTTCATCTTCATCCTTCAGTGTCCAATGTGGTTTTTCTTATGATGTCGATGACCTTGACCTTCACCTGCTATTTTGCACATGTGTATTATAGATAGGTTTGGCCAATGTATAATGTATACATGAGATATGAGGTATGCTAGCTTTCTTGAAGAAGTACTGATGTTTAGTTTCAATATCTATCAATTATAATTTTTTTATTGTTACTGACTCGATAGTAAAAAATTACAAAGCTCGATTTTTTAACCAATGCCATTCTGTAGTGAGTCTAACCATCATCGCAAAGTTGTTGCATAACTACCAAGTGTAAGAGGTGAAGAGTAGACTTATCTTTGAATTATGTGTTCAGGCTCCCTAACTTCAAAACAATATCATAATAGCACTATAGACCAGCTCCCATCCTATAGAGAAAAGAAACTTCGACGAACAACACATGATATACTAGACGAGTTTACTCCAAAAGTAGTTAGATATTACCCTCGTCCCAATAAAAAGAAAGTAGTTAGATATTAGCCTCGTTCAAATATATATACAGTATTTTTTTTTTTGGAATATTTCAATTTATTTATAATCTTTTCACATAAAAATAGCAAAACAATCATCATATTCAGTATCTCTTCTCACTAGGACTATCTCAGTTTACTTATAATTTTTTTAATTTTAATAAATCTTTTCATATAAAAATATCAAAATAATCATCATATTCAATTATCTCCTCTCATAATTCTTATTTATGAAAATTCATAAAAATTCGAAACATACGTGAAATCTCTGTCAGATCAAATAATTGTATCTAAACTGAAACTCAGGTATATAAATCGGTCGCTATCAATGCCTAAATCACCTCGGCGTATACTCCGGGAAAGGCGCACAGCCCTACCTGTTACTTGACCTATCTATAATTCCAAGTCTTCATCGGCACCACATCCAGGAACCATCTTCTCACTTATTACATACACAAATATCAGTATGGACCAGTTCTTCTAACCTTTACATATAAAAGTATAAAGCAATTGTGTTGCAGAATCATAGCAACTTTGGTCATTGATCAAGTCCATTTCACCTAAACCACTTTTCCATCTATATATACATATATGAAGCAAAGAGCACAACCTGAACTCATCACCACTCCTCTTCATCTCCTACTAGTTAGCTTGCTAGCTCTCTCGAGATAATCCCATTTGTCGAAAGAATTTCGATATCTGAGTTGATCTGATGGAACAAATGAATAAGCTATTGAGGCAACTTAGGATATCTCTAGTTGCACTAAAAAGAACCTTACTCATTCTGAGGACGGTTTCATTCTTCTCTATGTTGCTCGTATTGGCTTTGTTGGCCTTCTTCTTACTGTCTTTTGTTAGAAACATCTTATCGTCGATGTATTCAGCCTCGCTTAATAACTTGAGTGGTGCGATTGGGAGGAGCCACGTGTTTGTTTTCTGCAACGCCATCCTCGTGATCCTCGTCGTGTGCTCTAACCCAAGTCCATGCTCAGAGGTGGACGAATGTAATCGTGATCTTGGTGGTGATGATGATAGGGGGCTCATCGTTGTGAATAAGGTCGAATGTAGTGATTGGAATATCAAGCTTCTTCCTCGATCATCCGAGAGAATAGTAGATGACGATCTAGGGGAACAAAAAGCAGTGGATGTGCCACGTTCAAAAGAGGAAGATATGTGTGCCACAGTGACTGAGACTGTGGAATACTCGGAGACCAAGCTCCTGGTGTATGATGATCAAGTGACAGATGCAGATGAGGGAGAAGACGAGGAAGATGCATGGGAGGAAGACGAATTATGTCGTTTGAGTACAGAAGAGTTGAACAGAAGATGCGAGGAGTTCATTCGGAAGATGAAGGAAGGGATTCAATCCGAGCTACGATCTCGAAATCTAGCTAGCTATGCCTGACAGGAGAAAGACAGGCTTGATCCTGTTCATTCTGTATTAAACAAGGATTATTCATAGTGTATATACCGATAACAGATGTATAGCAATCTCCGTCTCTTTTCCTTCTGTTGAAGATATTTTAGTTTCAATGCACCAGGAAAACAAAAGTTACCATTTTATCCAATGCAGCCTGTTTGAGCATACAACTGCTATCTTGATGTTCCGAATACAACATATCGATGAACACAACAATCCGTTGTTTTTTACCCATTCATCAGCAACTTGGCACAAATAGTTTTGCTGTAACATGAGTTGCAGCTTAGAGTGATTGTAACATCTGTTGGATTAGAAGAGGAAAAAAAAAAAAAACAGTCCGAGCCACACATGCTCCACGCTTTCACCCACATTCAGTTTCTATGGTCTAAGGTCGACGGACTACAGGGTGCAGTCTTCAGATACAATTTGTAAGATATCAAACAGTTCTCTTGATGCCCGGTTCGGTGTCTTGGCTGAGGACAGTCGAGAATAAGAACCACAAAGGAAAGCCAAAGCTGTCGCAATATTCCCAGGTGCTTGTACAAGACATCATACTGCAAGCTAAGAATATCAGATTCTTAGTTCCCATCTTCCAGAAAAAGTAGCTGAACTTTCAAGCTGAACATAGAAATCAAGCAATTGATAAGGGCAAAGGCATTTCAAAAAAGTGGGCAACAAACAGCAAAACCGTGACGTGATTCTCTTTTACTCCGTGCATTATCCCTAAAGCGAAGCATTCAAAATGTGGGGAAAAACTGCTCTTTTCTAACACAGTATGCCAGATTCTTGAATATCCAGAATCTCAAATGGCATAACTCCTGCTGGTTGCGTCCTCAAAAGCCGCCGCCATCCAAAACATGCATCTTCCTGACAGAGGCTTTAGAGGATTCCTCATACGACAAATTAGGCGGATTTAGAGAGTAAGGTGGTAAGAGGAAAATGGTGAGATGGATTACTGCGTTAAGCCACCGAAACGTGTAACCACAAATTTAGCAACTCTTACTTAGTCACGGAAGCTGCCTTTGGCTCCTTAAAAACTGACGTTACTGACTGCGTGAGCCTCCCAACAAAGCCAACATAAATCTTATCCATTTGACTCAGAGAAATCCGTTCAGATTGCACAGAAGGCCATTGGAATCTTTCTTGCCAACATGGCTATTTGTCGACGCCATCTATGGGAGGAGCCTTCAAGAACCCAAGTTCGATCACATCGTCACTTGTTGTCCTCCACTTTCTCCTACAACATGGAAGATAAGAAAGGTAACACACGTCACAGTCAGATTAACTGGTGCTCAAAAGCACAATCGATGGGACTGCTTCTGCCCCCATAGCTCCACTAAGCTGATTGCCGTGATATACTGATCTACAGTTTTCCCAATAGCTGTTGCTCGAATGCCGGATCTGTTCCGCACTTGCTGTTTTCATTTGGACCAATCACCAACTGGTTCAGATGAAACTCATACTATCACCTTATTTGACCCAGTTGATAAGGATTGAGACCAAAATTGCAAGCTTGAAATCAAACCCTCCACCCGCAAGTTCAAAAAAGCCGCACAAAGCTAATTAGCTAAGAAAGATGAAGTTGCTGATAGCATCAAGCAGAGTCCCTATCTGCAAACAAGCATGGACGAGAAGGGGATAAGGTTATCTGCAATTCTCATATTAACACCAGCCAAGCCTCAAGATAAAAATATTTAGTACGAGAAGCAGGCACACCAAATTTTTTGAAGTCCCTGAAAATAGTGCAATTGCCAAACAATGAAAAAGCAAGCCAAAGCAAGAATTTGATCAGATAAGGGAGTTGGGACTGCAAGATCTTAAATTACTCATTAAATAAATTGACAATGCTGTTATTTCAGATGTTACATGAAAAATTCTCACTATTGGAAAAAACAATTCAGAACCTAATGTTACAACAAGCTTTCAAAAATCCCTCTGTTTCGTATGACATAGGGTGAGTCACCTTTAGTGGTACATGGAAGCGAACAAGAGGCAAAGCTGGTGATCCCTTTCGTCTCCCCATCCTCCCCATCCTTTGAAGCCGGCATGATATCCTACTTGATTACTATACACCTGCAAACCCCATCTAGGGTCGATGTTCTGAACCTTGTCTTTCTCTTCAATGGCAAAGTTCATCTGACCATCATCGATGCAAGCATGTTTCTTCCCTTGTCCCTGATGCAAACCACATTTCCCAAAATGAACAGCGCTGGTCCTTGGCCCTCTTAATGTATATACAGGTTTCCCGAACGAGGGATAAACCGTAGACCACATTGTTATGTCCCAGTTATACTCGTCGAAGAAGCAAAACTCTCGAGCCTTCATATGAATTTTCCTCCACACGGTCCGGTTAAATGAATAACCAACATTCCCCATTCTTTCTGCAATTAAAACCTCTGTGCCTTCTCCTCTGGATTTCACATCAGATGGTGCTAGATTAGCAGCATAGCAATCGGGACACTTCCCAGACTTCAGCTTCACGAGTAACTGAAGATTGAGATATGCATTTGGAAAAATGAAGTGATCTTCTTCAATGAATAGTATGTGTCCTGAATGCTGGCCAGTCTCCTTCATTCCATCCCATACCGTATTCATCATCCACCACCAATGATGCTTCAGTGAGACAATCTTTGGCGACCTATGGTTCCCATACTGATCAGCAGTTCCCTCGCAGTTGTTTTGCACAGAATCATCCTTATTCTTGCAATCTCTGGGGGAGACTCCAGGGAAGCTATCGGAGAACACATGGGGAGAATAAGGAGCGAAGATCTGTTTAACCTGGCAGAATCTAATGCCATCTACGATTGCATTCATCTCTTGAAAATAAGCAAGGTCTCATTTATCCCAACAACCTTCGACAAGCTCTCACTACAACTTTGAGATACTGCTTGTTATGAACATACAAGACGATCACAATATGATCTTCAGTTAGACTAGGATAAAGGTCCAAGTTCCGAGGAGGCAACTTGTTCCTCTCTTCAAGCATTCTCGACAACTGATTCTGCTTCAGGAATATCTGACCTTCGTCAGAATCAGTTGCATAACTAGGCGGCGCATTCATTCTTAACAAAGACAGCGAAGCAAACACGAAAAGCACGACGAGACCAACAAGGATAAAAGGGAATCGAACGAATCTTCCGTTTTTGACTTGGGTTTTCTTGGCAGAACTAGCCCCCATCAAAACAGACATCGACAGCAAACTAAACCCACTATCTCAAACACTATCAGCTAGATCACCAAAGAATCGAAAACCAACATCAAAATCATCATCATCTAAATCTAAAGAAATCCAAATGACCCATAATCTTATCCAACCATGGGCAAAATGGCAATCACCAAAATCGCCAACCCATGAAGAAACAGATCAAATGAACAAAAGGGCAATCACCAAAACCCTTCAAAAACCGATCTTGAAAGTGGATTTCAACTCTCTAATCCCTCCATATACCCAAAACCCAACTTGAATCTGTTTCTTCCCCTTCTCAGCAAAGCAACCCAAAACGCTGAGTCAAAATCAGCGAAACCCACTTCAGATATTCGGCTGAAATGTTGATAAAAGCGACCTAACACGCTTGATATTGATTAGGGTTGAAAATATGGTTAGGGTTTTGAAAATATGGGGATGAATTGATAGTTGAATATGCTTATTTGGAACGTTGATTATTAACTGAGAATGGGTTTACTAGTCACGCTACGCCGACGTCGTCTTGAGAAATTTGAACAGTGGGAAAAAACGGAAAAACAAATCTTTGATTGAACCTTGCTCAATGGATACAATCAGCTCTTGGGAAAACTTCATATGGCTTCGATGTATTTTTATCGTCAACGAACAGCTCTATCGGTATATCAAATCACATAAGATCATTTCGTAACATATATTAAATTAAAATTATTTAACGATAAATTTATAAAAAAAAAAATATATTTTAACGTTATTATGCATATCAAATTTTGTTTCGATATATATGTTAACTCGATCCATTATATTCTTTATAAGACGGATGAGGTACTACTCAATTATCCAGATTCATGACGAGGATGTTATTTACTACACCCATATGATAATGAAGTTTTTTATTGGACCAAAAAGAGATTGCTTTTAAATCAGTTTATATGAGTGCAGGAGGTAAGTCTTCAAAACATATTAGAGTGATATTTTCAAACAGGAGTGACTTGTTTTTCATTTTAGGAAAAAATCTTAAAACTAGTCACCTGAATCCAGAACACTGATCCAATGTCTTTAAAATACTATTTCTACAGCCATACAAATTGGTTTAAATCAACTTCGACTATCTTTCTATTACTCATATTAATAATTTCTCCATTTGAGAAGGATCTTTTTACGTGTGATATATAATCTCTCCAAACGATTTGTTTTCTAGTTTTGACAAGCTAGTCATGGAAAGGAGCCCGTAACAAAAGGATCTCAATATTTTGATTCACACCAGTTTCAAAAGCAAATGAAACTTGACAATTTAAGCTCATTGCCTCATTGGATATCCACTAAACCACTGATTAGTTTTGGTTGAGCTATCGGTTTCTAGGGATTGAAAATCACTGGACTCGTTCTCCTGCCACCGACACTCTCCAAATACACACAGATTCATATTCGTTTGAACTCAGGTCCAAAGATAGATTACAGAAATGATATCCGTGGTGCACAAATATTCGTTTCATGGGAGTACTATTTTTTTTATTTTGAAAAAACTATAATTGATTTTAAATCAGTTAGGTTAACTGATCATTTTATCATAAAAAAAAAGTTTTTTTTGAAATATTTTATATCTATGATTCCATGATACAGAAGATTTTATAGTCTTTCCTGCTTTGATAAAAAAGAAAAGAAAAAAGAAGTCAGTCCATCTTCTGTATTTATAAAACCGATTAAATGAGATATTGCAACACTAAATAGATCAACCGGTGAAATACAATGTATTGGTAATTCTTCAAATATCGACAACATTTTATTTGTTTTATTGATAATTAATATCGACAGTATTTTTTTATTTTATTTTTGATAATTATATCGACAGCATTTTTTATTTTATTTTTGATAATTATATCGACAGCATTATTCCTCTTCTAAACACTGAATAGATCAACCGGTGCAAAAAAGTGGCCATCACTTCATTTATAAAGACAAAGAGTATGCAGCAGCCTGGCCACACCCACTAAATGTAATACACTCTGGACCAGAAAATGCTCTCATACCATTACCATATTTCTCCCATTATATATTTCTCCCACCCGAACCGCATGTATACTCCCGCTACTTGACTCTCCACATTCTCCGACCAAAACCTCACACAACTCCACCATCGACCCACCACAAACCACCATATTCGTCGTCGTCGTCGCCGCCATTTTGGAACAATGCAGTTACACACATCGACAATGTCACGAATCATCCCACTCATTATGAGCCTAACGCTCATCGTGACACAAAGTGCTCACGCATTCAACATAACCCAAATCCTAGCCGAACACCCCGAATTCTCGACCTTCAACCACTACCTGACCCTAACCCACCTTGCCTCGGAGATCAACCGTCGAGACACGATCACTGTCTTGGTGGTTGACAACTCCGCCATGTCGTCTTTGTTGTCCAAATCTCTTCCTCTGTACACCCTCCGCAACGTCCTGTCTCTCCACATCATAGTCGATTACTTCGGCTCCAAGAAACTCCACCAGCTCACAGACGGCTCCGTCCTCACGGCCTCCGTCTTCCAGTCTACGGGCTCTGCCCCCGGGACGTCCGGTTACGTCAACATAACGGACCTGTCCGGGGGCAAGGTCGGGTTCAGGACTGAGGATGACACTGATAATAGTATCACCCGTTCTCAGTACGTGAAATCGATCGCCGAGATACCTTCCAGTATCTCGGTGATCCAGATCAGCTCGATCATCAACTCTGACTCAGCTGAGGCCCCGACGCCGGAGCCCAGCCAGTCGAACCTGATGACGCTATTGGCGAAGAAAGGATGCAAGTCGTTCTCTGCCCTTTTGAGCTCCACCGGGGCAGATAAGACCTATCAAAGCGACATTGACGGCGGTCTGACGGTCTTCTGCCCCGGGGATGCGGCCGTGGACGGGTTTCTGTCCAAATACAAGGACAATCTCACCGTTGCAGGGAAGCTGGCCGTGGCATTATATCACGGAGTGCCGGTTTATAACAACTTGGGGATGCTGAAGTCCAGCAACGGGCTCACGAACACCCTGGCGACGAACGGCGCCAACAGGTACGATATTACGGTCCAGAATGCAGGCGAGGACGTGACAGTGAGGACGAAGATTGTGACGGCGACCGTGACGGCCACATTGGTCGATCAGGACCCTCTGGCTGTATTCAAGATCGATAAGGTTCTGTTGCCTAGGGAGTTGTTCAAGAAGCCTCTGGTGGAGGAGCCGGTAGCGGCCGAGCCGGACACGGCCGATGGGGTGGCAAGTGATCACAGTAAGGTGAAGAATAGTGGCGGGAAGATGGTGATCAACGGTGGAGGATTGATCTTGGGTGTGATAATGAGTGTAGGGGTGTTTCTGTAATTTTAAATGGATTGTTAAACAACGGTGGGGATGGGGCCACGTGGTGGGGAACACGGGAGTGAGCTGTTGTTATTTGGCATCGTATGCACAAGAAGAAGCATTAGGAATATTTATTTATTTTTCTTATGGTTTGGTTTTTTTGTGAATAATGTGACCGTCATTGGTCCACATACATTCCATTATTGTTTTCGTTTATTTAGGTTTAAAATTATGGAAAGCATTGTATATCATAATGCATCATAGACACTCAAGTTGTGTACAGCTCATAAACCATAATGCATGTTTTAGTTGTAATACTACATCATATCCAAGTCATTTTTGGTTGGTTGAAAGGTACATGTGAGTCGGCTTGTCTTGTCCTGTAATCCATAGGTGATATAAATTATATATATATTATGATGTAAATTTGATACGCGTATAACAATGATCAAATATATATTTTTTTTATAAATTTATCATGAAATATCAATGTTTGTGTAAGTTACGTATTTCAAAATAATATATGTTACGGGACGATCAAACATGATTTTGATATAAAAACGAAACTTATATTCATGGATATAAAATAATATAAAATACATATATATTATATTCTTTGTGTGACAGAGGGAGTATTCCTCTCATGTTAAAAACAAATATGCACAGCGGTAAAGTTACTCCTTCAGTAAAAAATTTAATAATAAATTGATCGGATATGCTTGTCGATGTAATTTGATATATGTGCAATGATGATTAAAGATAATTTTTTTTATAAATTTATCATAAAACATCATTAATTGTGTAAATTATATATTTGAACTTAATATATATTACAGAACAATCATACATAATTTAATATAAAAATGATATATATATATATAATATGTATCTGTTGTTTTTTTATGAACCGGGATGAATATATATTTAATCTTTTTGGGATTCTATCTTAAATGAAAATAGCTTAGTTTATTATTATTGTACATGTCTAAAATTAATGGTCATTTTTTGTCAGATAAAGGGTCCCGCGAATCACTCGCACTGAGGAACGTATTCATAATGTGCATCTCCACACTCATTCTTACGCTGAAATTAAATATCCACCTAAGAGTTATGGTCATGGTTGGATTATCCATCCAAAATTAGGCGACAGAACCAAGGAAGAATATGCCACATGACACTTTTACACACTGAATTCCAAACATCGAATTTGTGTAGTATAAGAAACAGAGATTATAATCGTGGACAGGTTTCCAAAAAATTTGACCGAGTTAAATGGCAAGATAATTACAGCATACAAATGACTTGAACGATCTACAACATCTCGATCAAAGACCAAGTATGCTGACACCACATTTTCATCATTGTCATATTTGAGTAACCTTCTACTCGGATTATTTTTTTTCGTTTCAAAATAAATAATAATGATTTTAATTTATATTATAGGATATCATGATATATTCATAAGATAGTTTCAATCATATATTGTAACTTTATATCAATAATATAATTTTTTTATTATTAAGATAAATAACGAATCTTTTTAATATATCCGTTTAAAATGTAAATTAAAATACTTAGCTTATTCTCAGACTTAGGGAGCACAACGTTGACCCAAAATTGGTCCCCATAAATCACAACACATCATATCTTCATATACATACACTTTTAAACACAATCCCATATACAAAAGCCTAAAAGTAGAAATTAAGCTCCACAAACAGCCCACCACACCCAAAACAACTTCATAAGCCTCAACCCATTACGTCCCAAGCCCAAGCCCAAGCCCAAGCCCGACCCTCCTGAATAATTGTTGTAAGGAACGTAACTATACGGTATCATAACCGGAGGCGAATACCCCGCCAACGGCTCCTGCGGTTGCTGTTGCTGCTGGCAACAAGCAACAGTCCCCGGCGGGCAGTTCCCACCCAGCCCGCCAACCGAAATATTAGTGATCGGCGGCGGTGAATACGGATTCGTGGCCGTCGCTGCCGCCGGGGCAGGAGGTTGGGAGCAGCAGGGATACTGACAGATGGTGCAGTTGGTGCAGGCGGGGATCGAAGGGACGGCGACGGTGGTGTGGAGAGTGAAAGTGAGGGCTGTTGTTGCCCAGATGATGACGAATATTGGGTATGATGACATTGTTGTTTTTTTTGGGCACTTTGATGGTAGGTGATTGAGTTTGTGTGATGATTTACGTTTGAGGGTTTTAGATGTGGAGATGTTGAAGGTGGTGTGAGGGTTTTGGCGATGACACATGGCTGTTATGTGGCGTTGCGAGAAGTGTTTGTTATGGGGGTGGAGTGATTCCTGAAAATATGAAGTTATTATTTTTAATAACTTTGTCCTTTTCAATCAGACAAAATTATTGGGGTGATTGTTGTAATTGTTGTCTTCTTTGATCGGTATTTTGTTTTGAAATCTGGGAGGGTTACAGGTTTGTGTTCCTGCATTTGTGTACGTTGTTTTAGAATGTAATGGATAATTGATCGATCCCTTGTTTCTGCTGAGGTTATGTGATATATGGGGTACATATCGATCAGTGAATGATAATTGTAGTTTTTCAATGCCTTGGAGAGTTTCATTTGGTTTACTCAATGCGATTTGTGTATGCATTGTGCTTGAAGTGTGGGATTGTTTAAAAACGTAGCATTACTTAAGTCTGAATAGGATGAAGGATGATAATACAGGATTGTATATTTTGGTTCATTCCTGGAAAATGTGCGATTTCAGATCATTCTGGACATACTGCTAGGACGTTTTTGAGTCTGTTGAAACCTTGGAGCTAACTTCATATGCCGAAATGAATTAGTTGATGGTTCCTGTTCCCGGATGATTTCAAGCAGATTGTTGATGCTGTGATCGTCGTAAATAGACAGGATATATATGGCTGGTTGGTTAAGACTAAGAGACCTGAAGTTGAAGACACTGCTCGACTTTCTCTGCTCGAGGAACTGTAGATTCATCCGACTGAGGATTCTTTCCTGCTCAGGTGAATAATGCTTGGTTCTTCATTCATTCTCGTGTTGCTTTGCATCTGTGGAAT
This sequence comes from Drosera capensis, assembly GCA_001925005.1. NCBI lineage: Eukaryota > Viridiplantae > Streptophyta > Magnoliopsida > Caryophyllales > Droseraceae > Drosera > Drosera capensis. The sequence goes on along the minus strand of LIEC01012222.1, from coordinate 83,691 downwards.
TTGTATGATTATTTAATCGGCTATTTCTTTGCCATGGGAACCAATGGCAAAACAATTCAAATACTCATCTTTTACACTTCAGCTATAGCTGTTGTTATTTGGACATTTTATTCGGACTTCCCTAAGATGCTTCCAGCTGAAATAACTCGATTAAATCGGTTGATGTCTTATTTATCTTTTCTGTGTAACTTGAACACGAACCGCAACAAATTGAGGTCAATCTAATGTCAAAGATAGTCATCTATTGACCTCATAGTTTTATAGTTTGTGATATCATAAATAATTAAGGATGAGAGAAAAAAAATCAGGAATTATCGAATCTAAATATTGATATTCAGTATTCAATTTTTTGTCTATATTTGATTTCGGTTTCTACTAGTGCATTCCAACAAACTTGGGGGTATTTCGATTAACCGTATTAACAAAAAGTGTCCTAGACTAATTCTGAATTGCGATCATCCACCCTACCCTCTTTTCTAACAAGCCCGAAGTGGATAACGAAAACCCTAGAAAAAAAGAAAGAAAAAAAGAGCACTGCCACAAGCTCAAACCCAAACCTCGCTGTTGTGAGATTCGACCAAAACCGACCTTTAATGGAAGCAGCGATTTCGCAACCCTTTCCAAACCCACAGCTTACAACTATTTAACAGTTCCAATCCATCATCATCAAACCCATCACCAAAATCACCACTTACAACACAACAAAATATTCCCTCAAACCCAAATGGGTGGTCTGTCCCTTTTCCAAGCAGCTGGAGCCAACCACGAAGATAGGTAGAACGAATGGAGAGAACCACCCGCCATCGAAATCCCATGGAAATAGCCATCTACGTAGTCTTTGGAGGAAGGGTGAGCTCGACTCGGCGGTGCTATATTTTGAGAAGATGGTGAACAGTGGCGAAGGTAATGATATCCCTGTATCTTCCTGCCGGGCATTGATAAATGAATTGTGTAAGAGGCGAGACGAGGAAGGCTGCGAGGGTGTTGGAGACACTCGAGGAGAAGGACTCCGGTGCTGCTGCTAAAGTAGATGTTATAATGTATAATATGTTGATCAACGGGTATTGTAGAACGGGGGATGTTGATAAGGGTCTTGAGCTGCTTGAGAGGATGATGGTGACTTATAACAAGTTACTGAAGGCGTTGTGTGCCTCTGGGAAGCTTGATAGGGCGTTGGAACGACAAATTGAGAGCAAGTGTTACTCTGATGTGTTTACCTTTAATATCTTGCTCGAGGCTGTGATTGAGGAGGGTGGAGTTGGGAAAGGGAAGGAGTTCTTGGATGAGATGAAGACGAGAGGTTGTAACCCCGACATTGTCATGTATAGTATTCTTGTCAAGGGGCTTTGTCAGGAAGGAAGGTTGGATGATGCCATCGAGTTCATTGATCAAATGCCCAAAATCTATGGGACCAGATTATAGCCCCATTATCCAATCCCTGTGCGGCACTGGAAGGTGGATGGACACCGAGCAGCTCTTGGTAGACATGACTAGGAAAGGATGTTCACCTAATGTTGTCACCTTTAGCATCCTGCTTGACCATTTTGGTACAATGGGATCGCTCAAACGAGCTGTTTATTGGTTGGATCAGATGCCCAAGTATGGTTGCACATCTGTGCGTAGTGACAATGGTTTGATCCTTGCTTTTTGCAAGAGGAATATTGGGAGGGCGATGGAGTACTTGAACAAGATGGTGTAGCATGGTTGTTATCCTGATATCTACATCTACAACAGTTTTATCCTTGCTCTTTGCAGAGATGGGAAGGTTGAGGCTTCGATAGAGATACTAAATCAATTGAGTCATAAGGGCTGCACGCCGACGTTGTTTACTTACAGCATTGTGATCGATGGTCTCTCTAAAACTGGGAAGATGGAAAGAGGACTAGAGCTTTTAGCGGAGATGAAAGAGAAAGGCTTCAAGCCAGGCACTGTGACTTATACTACACTTGTCGGCGGGCTTGCTAGAGAGGGAAAGGTTGATCAAGCTGTGGATCTCTTTGGCGACTTAGAAGAATTCGGTGTAATGCCTGATGTGATCACCTATAATTATGTCATGTCTGCACTTTGCAATACAGGACAAACTGATCGAGCAATCGACTTTTTGCATGAAATGGTATGTAAGGGATTGAAACCAAACAAATCTTCATACAAGATTCTCATCAAGGGTGTAGAGTCTGAAGGCCTAATAAAAGAGGCTATTGAATTGCGGAAGAAGCTGGGTGTTTGAGGTTTTGTGGACAACGCCCTGGCCAAATATGTGCAGCAATGAAGATGTAACCGCTAATAAGTTATAACAGCTGAACTCTTATTGATTTGTTTTGACATTTTTCTGGATGCTGTATTTGATTTTCATGAGTTCAAATCGATCATGTATAAGTTTTTCCTTTCTCATATTCATCATCTGCATCAAGGTTGTGCCTTTTGTGAACAAAGTAATGTTGTGGTTGTGTGGGTTAATCAATCTTGGCTTGGCTTCTAACGCAGAAATTGAAGCGTCCAATTAAGGCCAGGCGATATGACAAACTAGGATGCAATTTGTTTTCCCCATGGTGGCTTACATTCTGGAGCGTTAACAACCACTTGAGCTCAAGGGCTAGACAAAGATATTTCAACCCTTTACACACATATCAAACCTTGGGTTGAATGAAGATACTCTTCTTCCACTTTGATAATTAGGTTTATTGACGCTGTATTAACTTAGTTATATTGCCCTTGATTTCACTTGTCCTGAGGCAACTGGACTCTTAATCTGCATTACTGCATACAAGTTTCTCTATGTGAATGCTTCTCTGAAATTTTAGGGAGTTGTAGGATGAACAAAATCAACACCCATTTCAACCCCTTCCAACGCATTTTACCTGCTGCCGTCACTTGGGGTATAGATGTTATTCCTGACTTATACATCTCGGGTTTTCTCTCTCTTATATTGGACCGCAGGGAACGGAGAAAAGGCTTCGATCCCATCAGTTCCAGAATGAAGAAATGGATCACGCCAAACTCATGTGTGTCGTCTTAGTCGCATTTTGTGAATCATGTAGATCCTTTGCATTCTCGTCTCGCCTGCTGATTGAGTTTCCCCATTACCTGCAGGTACAATGTCTGTTTTGCATTATGGAGAGGACGCAGCCGCAGAAGTTCAGAAGCCCGAGGTTACAAGCTTGACTAGCCATGAAAAGGCCAACAGAATTTTTATCCGCATAGATCATAGTTTGCTATCAATGATACTCCTGTCTGCGTGCTCCTGCCTCCAGGAAACCTACATCGCCGAGACGTTATCTGCATTGCTCAAAGTGATCAGATCCAAGTCACTACATTTTCGCGGAAAGAGCCTACTGTAGGACTGACCACTCTACGGCGTCTATTTGAAAGAATCAAGATGCCGATATCAAGCATCTCAAATGCAAGGCCGGCACTGCCCAAGCTGCTCTATTCACAGCTAGTACAGGTTCAGTTCAGCAGCAACGGCTGATGTTTGCATCAGCAGAAATCTGACAAATCTCCGATGGCCAGTAACAATTGTATTTAATTTAACTGGATGTTTTTCTGTTTTAACGGTCCTGATTCAAAAGTCACAGCTGCTTATTAGTAGCTCATATGTCGGTCTCGAGTTCCCTTCGTTTTCGTGTAAATCCTATTAGTTTAATACGTTCATTTGGTTCCTCAAGTCACAAGCTGTCGTTTTTTGACGCTATAATTCTACCTAACAACTACCCTTATTGGATTCAAGAGCGAAGAAAAACAAAAGAGTTGAATTCCCTTGTTTTTGGGGCATAAATTTTCCACGATATAGACTTGCAAACAGCATCAACTAGCTGTTATTCAATGTTGTTATTTGGAACAGAATATTTTCTTGGGTTTTTTTTATTCGTAAATGTATACTACAAACAAAAACACGAGGTATGTATTGGAGAAGATTGTACCAAAAGATTGTGAGTCAAGTTCTCCATGTAATATATTTTAATCGGCTAGGCGATCAACAGGACATGAATAACATGATGGCTTTATTTGTTACACCGTCCATAAAGAAACTATAGATTTTGTACAGTTATTTAGAACTCTTTGAAGACTTCGATACGATGACAGTGTATATTAAGGGTGCGTGAAACTTGGTCGGACAAGTGCGACCATTGTCAAGGAAGGCATCAGTGAAGGGGTTTTAAGTGACGGGATTGGACAAGCGCGACCATTGTCAAGGAAGGCGTCAGTGAAGGGGTTTTAAGTGACGGGATTCGACACAAGGATAAGTTTGAACAGTGTATCCCTGAGAAGCACTTTCTAATAATGAGTCTATGACATTTTCATGTCGACCAGACAGATGTTCACTGAACGTTATGGATGAAAGTAAATTTTTTCTGAAAACATAAGACGCCAACAGGGAGCCATAGCATGTATGTAGCTAGTGTAGCAATTAGCATCATTTTTTAGGTTAGGCTGTGCACTTGTGCGGGTTAATTACAAATTAGTGGGTTCTAACTCAGGTTATTTTAGACTCAACGGATGTGTAGGTGGGGGTGACTCAGAATCTTCTTAGGCGTAGACAAATCTATGCAGAAGAAATGTTACTAAGAATCTATTATGAATTGTTCTGATTTGCTCATGTTATAAATATATATTATAAAAAAATATCGAGAAATCAGTTTTATCAAAAATTTCAATTAATAATAAAAGATCATTAAGATATTATCCACTAGGAGATTAGCCTCAAACGGATGAGATAAATGCAATAACATCACCTCAAAATGAAAAAAAAAAAATGATTTGTCTTTTTTATAGTTGTGTATTATAATTAAAGTCTTGTTATTACTTTTCAATTGGAAAACAATCTTCCTATCATGTTATAACGTGAAAAGAACATATCCATCTCAAAGTGTTTCAATTCTGATACAACGAAAGCAATCTTCCAATCTCAACGTCATAATTCACATGTTCTACAGTTCTAAACACGAAGTACATAATAAACACACATATCCCGCTTTTCCTCGTGTTGCGGAAATTCCCACCCACGTCACCCCCTCCTCTCTCTCCTTATATTCCCACACGCACAGCGTCTCTATTTCCTCTGCGTCGTCTCTCTCTCTTTTTCGCCTTCTCTCACTCCGGTCCGTCTCCGGTCTCCGCCGGCGAGGTGAGAATTCCATTTTCCGGCTAACTCAATTCGAACTCAGATCCGTTGAATCCATAGTTCGAGATCGAAATTTCGAATATGTCGTTGGTCCTCGATTTCTCCGCTGTCGAATTGCACCTCCGATTTCGCTGATTACATTTTGATTTGTTGGTAGTTATTGTTTCATTGATTGATTGTTTGAGAATTGTGATCGTGTGGATGGATTTTTTGTGTTGCTTGTGCTGTCGTTGTTGTTGATCCGGTGGTTTTGGTTAGTTAGAAGTACAAGTTTGGCGAGGTTGAGCGCATGATGAGTGATTGAAGTTCTTGTGAACCGGATCGTAGTTTATTGAATTTTTAATCGGTTTTCGAGAGCTCTTGCGGAATATTTCGCACTCTCTTTCACTTCATTTCTCTGTATCTTTGTGCCTTTCTCTTTTGTGTTCAGTCAAATGTGATTTGAGGAAGTAAAAGAGGAAGATCAAACTCGAATTTCTTGAGCCGGATCTATTTGTCGCGATGGGTGTATGCCTGATGGAGGGTTAACCTGATTGCTTCTTTTCACGCTCAAGTTTATCAGATTTTACGTAAAAAAACCGATGATCTTTCGTGTAAAGAGGTGCACTTACAAAGAATATTAGAGACATGATGTATGTGAAACAAGATTATCACTTTTCGTGAACAAGTATTCTAGATTCATTTTCTGAAGTAGATGGTTCAACTATATTTACTATCGATCGCCAATGGTGTTGATGTACAAGGATTATTATTATTATTATTATTTTAAATCTAGGAATTCATATGGTTTTTTCCGTCTGACCTTCTTTAAATTATACCACTTTAGGTACTTACATTTCAAATTCAGAACTAAAATTGAGATGAGGAATGATCAAGGTCTATTTGTCTTGCAGATATTTTTGGCATTAAGGATGGCTCCTGCAATGGCTACATCAACCGATTCCATAAAGCCTCAAGGTAATCCGGTTCACATGCGTCAACTAACATTGGATTCGCTGTTGATTGTTTGGATGGTCGAGTACTTCAGTGCTACTTCTGATTTCAGTTTTTGGTGTAAGCTATTTGATAATGTTGTGTCTTACTGTCTTCCAATAAGCAGTAAAAATCTGAATGGTCTGTTTCTCAAATTGTTATGCTAGCGCTTAAGTGATAGTTAACTGATCCAACTGCCATCCTGTAGCTTAATCAATGATGCTTAATTCGAGTGCCACCAAAAAATTTTTTGTAAGAAATGCACCATCCTCACAGGGTCAAAGGCACTAGCTTACAACATTGTTAACCCATAGAGAGAGACTTTTTTTTCCCGGCACTCTTTAGCTCTTGATCAAGACACTTTTTATGTGCGTGTTTGAGGAATGGAAAAAGCTCATCCCTTTATATGCCTTTTATAGTATGAGTTGTGATTAACAATGTGCAGTTGTAGAAGTTTGTTGCCTGTTGCAGGCTTCATTGCTTGTTGATAGTAATAGACGCTCATTTTCTGAAGCTGGTCTGGGCAAATGTGCGAAAAAGAAGTTCTTGTGATTAGTGAACAAGTGATGCCCCTTCATCCAATGAATCAATTTGACTTTTCATTGACTTTTCCTACACTCACCTAGTGTCACTTTAGGACGGTAGGAGGACTGCAAATCAGAAAATATGATATGAATTACATTTTCATCTGTTTATTTGTTTCTTTATCGTCCTCTTCTTAGTGGCGTTATTTTTTTTCCTACCTCTCTCTCTCTAGATTCTAGAGTTTAATGCATCAACGTTGCTGTCTTCGTTTGTCTAGATGTTTGTATTGTTGGTGTTGCTCGCACCCCAATGGGTGGCTTCCTTGGTACACTTTCATCCTTATCAGCAACCAAACTGGGCTCTATCGCTATTCAAAGTAAGTATATGTATCATCAAGGATGTTTACATCTCAGAAATCCTTTCTTTCTGGGTTTTTTTTTTTTTTTCCTTTCCTGATTGCCTCTTTGCTAAACATGCAGGTGCGTTAAAGAGGGCGAATGTTGACCCATCACTTGTACAAGAAGTTTTCTTTGGCAATGTTCTCAGTGCTAATCTTGGTCAGGCTCCGGCAAGACAGGCGTCACTGGGTGCAGGAATACCTAATAGTGTGATCTCCACAACAATCAATAAAGTGTGTGCATCAGGAATGAAAGGTGCTTCTTGGAGCTCTCAGCATTGATTTTGTAGCTGGACTGAAAATTGACTTCAATTTTCTTTTTGGTCCTTTTAGCTACAATGTTGGCTGCACAGAGCATCCAGTTGGGTATCAATGATGTCGTCGTAGCAGGAGGCATGGAAAGCATGTCAAATGTTCCCAAGTATCTTTCAGAAGCCAGGTAAAATTTCACTTTTCCATGAGATAGTCAGTGCCTAGATACCTGTATAATTCTGGTCTACATATATTTCATGGTTGTTTTTTCTCACTTGAATTTGATTGCTCTCTCTAACCTAATCTCTTTTTTTCTCTCGATAAAATCTAATCTACTTATTTACACAATACTGCGTTGAAACTCATGTGTACACACTTAGTCCTAGAAAGTCAGTTTTCACTTTTTTGTGTAGGAAGTGTTGATTTCACTTGTTCTTCCACAAATTCAGGAAGGGATCTCGACTTGGACATGATACACTTGTGGACGGAATGCTGAAAGATGGATTATGGGATGTTTACAATGATTTTGGTATGGGGGTTTGTGCTGAATTATGTGCAGAGCATCATTCAGTGTCGAGAGAGGAACAGGTACATAGTGGCTAGTCATATTACCGCGGTTCATTTCAACCTCATTTTTTGCAAGGCAGTCCAGTTGGCATCTATCCGGTCTACTACTTTACATATAGCTAGGAGAAGATCCTATTTCATCATTTTCGTGTTCCTTCCATGCCTATGCTATGATTTGAGTATTTATAATTGTTGATTGTGTTCTTCAAACTAAAGGCACAGAATCATTTTGACTGAAACAGCGATTGAAATCCTGTCTGTATCTCTTCTTTGTTCTAGCAAGGTGGAGTATATGCCCATCTTTGTAAATCAGCAGTTTAAATTTTGTCAAAATATTAAAGCCCACCAATTTAAAATACAAACAGCGAAAGATACTTCACCAATGGTTTTTCTTTTAGTGAGATCCAGCAGCGTATCATATTTCTCCATGTGTTGTGTTTTTGTATTATTTTTTGTCCAATTTTTTTTTGCTCATTCATTGTTTTTTTTAAATGAATTATTTGTAAATAATAATAGGTTTTTCATTTTTGCATGTTTGGTAGGATAATTATGCCTGCCAAAGCTTTGAACGTGGCATTGCTGCTCATGAGGGTGGTGCCTTTGCATGGGAGATAGTACCTGTAAGGCGTGGTTGTTTTTTTTTCTTTTCTTGTGATCTTTACTTTAAGTTGAACATGTTGCGCGCACCACAGGTAGAGGTCTCCGGGGGACGAGGAAAGCCATCAACTATTGTGGATAAGGATGAAGGGCTGACAAAGGTATAAAGAGTTGTTTTCTCTTTTGACTCCATATGATAGTATTATATACGTGCAGATCTTCTCTTCCACAAGTGTCGCTCCTACTGATGTCATACTCATTCTTTGGTAACCTGGTTTGGTCGTTGAACGCATCTTGTTGGAATGAATACGAGTTGGATTCTGGTTTTACGTCATCATATAACTTCCTTTAAGAATACTGTTTACTTAGGAAGTCATTGAATTCATCCATAGGAGTACAAAACGCCTCAGGAGACTGATATTCCACAATACAACTTATCTCATATAGTCTATCTCTTATTCTTGAAGAGGATCTGAAAAAGTTCAATACATAGCTTCTTTTTTTCTTTTTGTTTTTTGTTTTCTGTTTTTTAAAGTAAAAGGTACTGTTTGTGTTATTTAATGCCTTTTTGAAGCATGTCCTGAGAAGCCATAAAATGTGGTGCAAATAAACATTTCTTTTTCCTGTGCAATCGCGCTTTGACAGTATATCCTCTTTATGAGTTGTATATGCAAAGCCAGGTGGGCAGACAAAGTAGAATGAGGTCTTTTACACAAGCGTACAGTGCACCTAGTCTTCAGTATAAGTTGTGTTGGTTCCTTATCTTCAAGACACGAAGCTTATCTAAAATTAGGAATCCATAAGCTTTCTATTGTAGCCTATGAGTATTGCCTCCAAGTATTACTTAGTTACTTACACAATATGTTGCAATGCTTCTATTCTACCTTGAGTGGATCTGTTATCAGAAAAGTTATACTATTCATGAAAGTTGGTGCCAATTTTTCGATTGTTTCTTGTCCGATAGTATTTATGTTTACTGTTACTCATAACAAGAAATTAATTGAGGACAACAGCTCATGACGTTTGGCATATGATATAAAACATGCATGTTTTATCAACGTTCTGAAGCACGATTGATGCAACTTCGTTCAGAATCTTCAAAACTGCAAGAATGAACTTAGGAAAAGCTGATCCCTGTGACTAAGAATGGACTGGGGCATACCATGAATTCTGAAAACTTGGTCAAAGAATACTTGAGCCACCTCTTTAGCAGTAAAGGGATGTAATAGAGGAATGAAATGGCTAAACCTGCTGAAGGCACCACGAGCCAAGCCCGTCGTGATTTGGAGGCTGCTCAAACTTGGTTTAAAAGGAAGAAAAGAAGTGGCCAGAGTCTCCCGGGTAGAGTAGTGAGACCATCAATAAATAGTTTAATGTAGTTTAAGCAGAAGCTTGAAGTTCAGGTTCGTGTTTGAATTTGTTTGTACTTTTGTAGTACGACCCAGCTAAATTAAGAAAGCTCAGACCAAGTTTCAAGGAGGATGGAGGGACAGTCACTGCTGGAAATGCCTCGAGCATAAGGTAGGTTATGATCAGCAAAATTTTTGTGGTATTCCTCCTCTGTTGTATGGTATTAGAGCTTTTAGATTTAAAGCTGACTATGCTTGAACTTTTAAATATCATTTGACGTAGGAGTATAAGATTAACCAAAGGTGATTTCCCAGTATTTTGATTCAGGGCATGTAATTTATGGTCAAAGGCCCTAATAGAATTGTCATTAAAGATGCCTATAGATATTTTTCTTGTGAACCATCTTTTGTTGTCTCTTTAAGCTGTGGTCAACCAAATGTCACTGCAAATGAAAAATTGAAGGAAACATCCTTGTTTCAGGACAATAGTGTTTTAATTGAAATTGTGAATTACAACAGTGAACTATGTGCCGATCGTTACAAAAATACACCATGCAGTTGCGTATAGTATTGGATTGATGGATGAAATTTGCTCTCAAAGCTATAGTTTCGACGGACAGATTTTTCATTCCATGGGAGTTGGTACTTATAAACAGGAGGTGCTATTGCCTTTTTGGGTATGGTTGATTGAATTTTTATTACCACGGATTGCTTGGCCAACAAATACTGGATATGCTGAAAGGCATTACGATGCTTCTAGTAATCAGTCTAACATGGTTGCAGTGATGGTGCTGCTGCAATAGTTTTGGTGAGTGGGGAGAAGGCTCTGCAGCTTGGGCTGCAGGTGATCGCGAAGATCACGGGTTATGCTGATGCCGCGCAGGTAGCTTTCTTGTACAACATATTGTTATTTGTCTATTCTATGTAGTTATAGTACCAATTAGCCTCTTTGGTAATTTGATATACTGTAACCCCCCTTTTGATTCCAGGCATCTGAATTGTTTACAACATCTCCTGCTCTGGCAATACCAAAAGCTATTGCATATGCAGGCCTCGATGCCTCCCAAATTGACTTCTATGAGATAAATGAAGCGTTCTCGGTAAGTAATTTCCAACTGGTAAAAAATTTTGGGGTTCTCACAGCTGTATGGTGTCAATTCACGTGGCCAACTCCTCAATTATGATGCTTGTCAGTTCTGTTTCATTACCGTCATTGGCACCCGATATGAGAGTCACTAAACAGATTCCGACTATCCATTCTTTGTACAGGTCGTTGCTCTTTCTAACATGAAGCTGCTTGGACTTAGTCCGGTAAGTTCTTTTTAATATTATATTATGAGTGATTTGAGAGGCTAAAAGATGTCAGAATACGCTTTGTTTTTCTTCTGGGCTTTTTAATCTTCTGTGCAGTTTTGGAGGTCATGGCTGTTATCTTCTTTTTCTAAATGCTTCCTTCATGGCCTCCATATAGGAAAAAGTGAACGTTCATGGTGGAGCTGTTTCTTTGGGGCATCCTCTTGGCTGCAGTGGAGCACGCATCTTGGTGACGCTTTTGGGCGTATGTTCCTTCTCCATTGGCTGATTTTCTTCACTATTTTGTGCTTAAAAAATGATGCTATCATTACCGGCTTGCATTTCACCAGTTGAGAAGAATTGTTTCATTTTCTGATTCGGATTCTTCGGGTGTCGCAGGTATTGAGGCAGAAAAATGGTAAATATGGAGTTGGTGGTGTATGCAATGGAGGCGGAGGGGCGTCTGCACTTGTCGTGGAACTTGTATGATTTTTTCTCTTTTCTTCGGTAAGTCTCAGATGTAGATACATCATTTCACGCTTTGATAATTGACCTTTTGTCTATGATAGGCAGTAGGATTGTACACTTGCATGATTAGCATTTATACTTGCTATAATCTCGAGGGAAGTTTTGCCATTATCTTTAGAAGCAGCTTGAGATTAATGTTCAGCATTTTGTGTGCTTGTGCATAAGAGTGATCTTATCAGGCGAGAACGAACAACTAAACCAGGTCAAACACAATAGGTCTCCGGTGGTGCACAATTATAGCTCAGTTTCAGAGTAGCTGAGCTGTTTTGGTTCTCGTGTCGTATTGTGCTTTGATCTTATATGTTAAATGTGAGTTTCATGGCCGTTCTTTGTATTGCAGGTCATGGTTGAATGCGAGCAAGTCGCAAAGATACAAATCGTCCAGTGGATCTAGCCCTGGTCCTTCTTCGAATTCTCTTTTCTTGTATGTAACTAGAATAATTTATGTCGATTATCAGATTCGAGTTAGTCTTGGTGGGATTTTTTTTCCTCATGCTTTTTTTTCATATGGTGATGATTTTAGTATAGTGGCGTCAAGTTATGAATAAGATTGCTTGATGCTAAGACATCGAACTTGTGCGAGTTTATCTATTGAAAGGTTTAGCGTTTATATGCAGCTTCTACGATTCCTCGTTCATATTCTTTTGCTTTCACTCAGTTACTTTGGTTATTTGATTATTTTGGAACTTCTTACCGCGTGTGCGTCCTACCAAGGATGTAATGTGATTGCGCTTTTGAAAAAAGTTTTAAGGGGTTTTTTTTGGCTGGTTTATAATTTCATTGTTATATACATACTGTGATCCATTGCTATAAAAAAATATGAGTAATTTCATTTTTGTATGGAAAAGAAAAACATGAATAGTTGCATTGTTGTATGAAACTCTTATTTTTGGATATTGTTATCCAAAGTTGTGAAAATTAAACTGAAAACAGAAAATCAATAAAGGAAGAAATTTAAGAACAACAAAAAAAAAAAACACTTCATATTTTTTGTTTTTATTTCAACCATTCGTAAATCAAAAATAATTTAAAACAATTTTGTTTCATCCGACAATGAAAAAAAAAATAGAAAACAAAATCGTTATGAAACAAACCTTAGCATCTTACACATAAGATGATTTTATTATAAATGAAACTTTAAATACTATACTCAAATGAAATACAAAAAAGAAAAACTGAAGCACACATTTTTTTGGTTTTATGTTCTGGTTACATCAATTTGAATGAATTTTTAATAAATGGAGTTTTTTTCCGTTACATGATCACGTAATTGTCAAAGCATCCTGGGCAAACAAAGAACCAGGATTCTCTGCATTTGGAACTCAAACAGCACAATAGTGTCCGTTTTCTGGGTGTAAAATTTGAGGCTTTCTGATTTTTATTCTTTTAGTTTTTCCTTTTCTTTTTTTGGACTAGGGAAGTGCGCAATTTTGATGACAGCACCACGCACCACGCACCACGCACCACGCACCACTGTAAAGGATCCCAATCCGCAAAGAAAACGCAACGGATGCGCTTCGACCCCATGGCGTCATCATGAGTGAAAATATATTATATAGAATGTTTCATATCAATATATATTTTTATCTAAAATAATACATCCTCCATCTTATGAAAAAACACAACGGATTGATTGGAATCGAAAATTTATATTAGAATTAAATTTTTTTAGTATTTGTATAGTGGTAGAGTTTATTAGAATAAAATAGAGAGGAGATGGTGGGGAATGTAACATATAACGAGTAATTTGTTATTTTTTTTTTTCAAATAATGAAATGCTGTATTTATATTGAGATAGCCAAATATACTAAGTGTTGTATTTTTCGTGGGACGAACATAATAGCATAAACAATAGATCTATTTGCTTCATGTAAGATCAATATGTGTATTTTTACAACAAAAATGAAGTAATATAGCAAATATGTAATTGGACTTAGAAGAATCACTTACATGTGAAATATTTTATATAAAAGAATGAAGCATAGTCCCAAATGCTCCAAGAGTGAACATAACATAAATTTATAAAATATAAAAATGTAAATAGAGCTATATGAATTACTCTAAAATGAGTTTTTATATTATAAAATATACTATTTTGTATAAATATAATGTGAGAGATGATCGTTGTTTTTTGGGTGTCATTCTTGGTCACACTATAGAAACAATTAATGCCCGACATATCTGGTCAATAATTATCTTATATGTGAATTATCATTTTTTTATGGTCAAAATGATAAGAAATAGACTATAAATTCAACACTTATTTGAAAAAAAAATAAGATGATAAAATAACGAAAAAGAAAAAATGATCAACATTGTGAGCAAGGATCAAAGCGTCCGTCATGGCACCGTAGCGTGCATAGCGAATACACCCGCTTTGTTGTAGTCAATGAAACGAGCATGGCGTTCACTCCCGAACATGTGCACTGGTTCTTATCGGCTGGCGATTAAAATCTCAATGAAGACGTACTACTTTTCAGGGTTGAAGGTTACTGACAACAATTTACGTACAACATTAATTGTTTGTTTTAGTTGGACGTGGATTGGGTATATTTGTTGTTCACGAACATGTGTACTAGTTTTATTGATGAGACGTACTTGATTTTCAAGCCCGGCATATATATTTCAGGGGAAGATGCTTCCATCAACAAAAGCAACAAGAACAACGATTCACAAAGAAATTCAAAAAGATATATTGTAACGTTCCGGTCAATTTTTGTTATCGAATCGTTATCAAAAAACGTTTTCAGGCTCAGGACTGATCCCACAGATCAACACTAATCCTTTTAGTGTGTTTTGTCCTCACAAAAAGGTCATTCATCCCAACATTACCTCACGTTAAGCACGCTTAACTGCGGAGTTCTAAAATAATGGGTTATCGAAAAAAAAATGTATCTTATTGATATAGGTATTACTATCAAATCATTTAAACAGATCCTTATAAGATTGATTTAAAACCGATTAATTGACGGTTTTGAACCGATTATATGAACCAATTAACCAAAATGGATAAAACCGGTTAATTGAGTCGATTACCCATTCATTAATTGAATATGCCTGTGTTCTCCAACCCTTGAATCTCTGGATAACCGGTTTTACTTGTCAAAAAGCATTCTTCGTTGATTGGTTTCTCTTCTGTATTAAATTGTTAATGCATTTCATGAGCGGTCTTGGTTGACTGATGGAATTTCCTCTTGCTTTTTTAATTATTTTGAGTTAAATTAGAACATGACGATATATGAGCTAACATGGTTTTTTTCCCTTTTGTGAGATGCATTTTTGATCATTTCATACCAACATGCAATTTTTGTGCTTGTTTTTGTGTGCAAATGGACTTCTACAAAAAGTTCCTCTAGTTGGTTTATAGCATATTTTTTGTTTGTAGAATTTTTGTTGAATTTGATGGAATTCATGAGTTTATCCTCATGTTGTATTGATTTTTTTTTCTTGTTATAATCGGTTTCGATGATTATGAGCCGATTATAAACCAATGACAAATCGTGTAATCGATTATGGATAAACCGTTTAATCAAAACGGAATAAAGCATTTAATCAAAATCGATTAACCGAAGTCGATTAATTAACGGTTTCGATTTTAGATATTAAACCGGCTCGGTTTTGGTTTTGCTTGTAAAAATCGAATCGATTTAACATCCTTAATATTTATAGAATGGGTGCCTCAATTTTTCTTTGATCATGCTGTATCGGAGCATATTCCTGTGTGGATCAATTTGCCTGGACTTGACCTTGAATTTTTGGGGGTAAAAGTGTGAGATAAGTTGGCTGGCAAGGTCGATGCGCCTATTAGAACTGATAAAATGACAGCTTCTAAAGAACGTATATCTTTTGCTTGTGTGTTGGTTGATGTTGATACCACTAAAAGTGTTGTCTGATGGGATGAAGTGAGAGGAGAACAATTAGGATTAGGGTTTGTGGTAAAAAATTAATCAAGAATATACACACAGTAAAAACAAAACAAAAAACATTGTTTTTTTCATATTATTCATTTATTCTTGTGTCAACTACCGATGCCTAGGAACAAAAAAATGTATCCTTATGATACTCCCATTGTCCCAAACTGTATCATTGTTTTGTCATTTTGATATGTATAAAATTATTTGTAATATTTTCATATTTAAAAAGTTTTGTGTGGTTATGGATTAAAACATATGAAGAGAAAAATATTATATAATTGAGAATTAGAGTTGGATAAAAAAGGAGATAAATCTAAATTTACAAACATAAAATAAAAGTTGTAAAAATTATGAAATAAAGAAAGTATTTGTTATAAAATAGTTATCATCATATCAAATTAGATTCATGAACGATCAAAGAATGAAAGAAATTATTCTCAATAGATAACATCAAATCGATTGTCATTAACATTCTCTTACAATTTAGAACATGATTCAATAAACTTTATTCTTTTTTATATGTTGTTTTTAGTTATTTAGATCAATTAGCATACTAATTCGTATGTTATACGTGGTAAGAAAATTATTGTAGAATTCTATGATATTAAAATAATATGAAAACAAATGTTTATGTGTCATTAAAAAATTTGAATTTGTTGATCATCTAACACAACGGAAAAAAAGTTGATTCAAATATAAATCAAGATCTATAAAATATGGGGTGAACAAATCTTAAATCTTACTTATTATATTTGTAACGTCTCGACTTTCATCTCAGATGGCATGTGATGTTATGTCGTTAAAATCCATACTAAGGCGAAAAAACTCCATCGAGTTTTAGGTATAGAAATTAAGGGAACTACGTGCACATGAATATAACATTGTCAAAATAAAGTCTTTATAGCTTAGTAACATGTTTCTTTCCAATAATTAAATATTACATGCTTCAACTAAAAATAGTCAACTATTACATGTTAAGCTTCCATTTATTTCCAATGTAAGTGAAATCATCTAAATGCATCAAGCTCACACTAACGCGCTCCAACTTCATTTCGGCTCAGGCCTAAAAATGAAACATATAACCCGTGAGCTAAAAAGCTTAGTAACCAGAGTGATGGATTTCACTTTCAGGGAGTTTTCCAACGACTATGGCGGATCCGAGAAATCCCTGAAGGAACCCCCAAAGAGAAGTAAGAAAAAGAAATATATACTTAGACTACATTATTCAAACGATAATGTTATATCCGTTTTATGTGTCTTTTTTCTTAGTTATTATCCGATAACTAAGAACTTGACCACACAAGATCAAACTTTAAGGAAATGATCAACTTTGACCACTTTGAAATAGACCATGGAGATCCAACAACTGACAGACCAAGCCTCACTCAGGTACATTTTTTAAATATATGATCCAACGGGTTACATAGACCCGGTTGACATGTTCGGGTTTTCTACAGAAGTTGATCAGTGACCTAGCCACCCACGACATCGTAATGTCGGTGTGTGCACGTGAAAAGGACAACTCGTTGTTTTCCTCATCCTAACTAGTGTTCGCTCTCCCATCATCACGACTCAACCAACATGATAGATTTTGAGTGTTCAAAGAATGATCCTTAATAACAAGACCTTCATAATAACACATCAATCCCCATCGATGACATTTATCATAAACTCCACAAACGATCCTTTCCTAAAAAAGACATCAAGTATAACTTTCTTGACACATGACTCTTATTAGAATGCCTTTTAATAGTTCTTATGATGTTTAGTTTCATTATTGTGAAACAAAGGTTTACATCCATATGTTCTTTTATTAATACGATTTTAAGATCATTTTTCGTTTATTTTACAAAAGGGTATATATGTTATAATTGTATATGTTCTAGTCCCGTTCTTAGCACATCAAGCCAAATCATATAACACATACATAAAACATCCATCCCCATTCCTGATCTTAACTTTAGGTTCTTTCTTTATACCCCTATGATTTAGTTAACTTCCTTTACATCAACCCTGCTATTTTACGTGTAAGGTACTTAAGGATGCATATTAATGCAAAACTACAAATTGCTCATGAGTATAACAAAGATCAACCATCACTGATACCTAGTTATAACAACACCTCGAGCCAACTGCCAACCCGGTTATCCACTGCCCATCACCGCTAATATCAACCAAACACACAAGAGTATACGCAACAAGAATTCACTGCCCATCACCACTAATATCAACCAAACACATAATACTATACGCAACAAGAAAATTTTGCCCGATCGAATAGGAACTATGTTACCTTATTGACGATATAATCGTAACAAACAAGGGAAACGCGACGTCGGGCTTGTCGACCCGCTGGGCCCGCTAACCCGACATGGCCCGCTGCTGGCCTGTTGTTGGTTGCTGTCGAGCCGCTGTCTCAGACGTCTCCTCCTTCACTAGTGGTTCCCTGGTGGCTGGCGAAACTCCGGCGACGTCCCTAGACGATGCGACTAGCTAATCAAGAGAGGGAGAAGGTTGTAGTTGTCGTTGTTGTAGCCTCACTCTCAAGTTTTTAAAAAGACAAAATCAAAAACAAAAATTTGACAGTTTCTTTTTTTTTTTTTTTTTTCAAATTTTAAAAATATAAATTTGTAACGGTAGTAGCGTTGATGGCGGTAGTTAAAACAGCACCACTTTTTTAATTATAAAATTATATTTTTTGTTTCATGAAAAATATAACAAAGTAATTTAGACGTCCTACAAAAACTACACATTTTTTTATTTAGAAACTTTTTTTAATACAAAACTATCAAAACATATCTACTTCTTATTTTATCAAAACTATCACATCAACTTATTCCATTATTTTTTTCTCCTTTTTCTCTCACACAATGAAAGGGCAAATTAGTCATTGTTCATAAATTCAACATATATTAACATTTTTATGTCAAATCAATGTATCGCGCATTTCATGGCACGGATTAAGTAATTAGATAATTTTTACTCTTTCCGTTCAAAAAAATTTATAACAATTTTTTTTATTTGTTCCTCAAATAAAAATTACAACATTGTCGATTTTTCTATAAAAATTATCCACATATCCCTGCTTTCAGTTTTCTCTCCTTTTCTCTCCACTACACAATTCCAAAAATATATAATCTTTTAAAACAAAAAACAATAAATATATTAATTCTCGTGTATATTATTTATATTATTATTATTAGACGAAAAAAATATCATTATTAATAATAAACATCAACTTGTTACTTATGAAGAACTTTTTATCGATTTTATCAAACGGACCCTATTTTGTGACACCCAAGTGGGCGAACTTCGGATCGAAACCCCAACCCAAGATAACATGCAGTCGGTTCGATGATTTCTTGAGAACAGGAACTGATATCTGATCTCAAAGGTATCGCAAAAATGATACATGCAAGCAGCACCATCAGTGTCTCCTGCAACCACACACAACTCTCCTCACAATCCCCAAACCCCAAAACTCTTAAACCCCAAAGACCAAATCTTGCACCAACAACACTCTCCAAACCCCATCTCAAACCCTCTTTCAACCACAACACCCAAGGCAGAATTTTTGTTCCATTGAAGAAATTGGGATTGGGTAAAGTGTCTTGTAGTGGTTCAAAGAGTGCCCAGATTGTTGAAAAGGGTGTAGAAGTGAGTGAAGAAGAGGGTGGTGATGGTGGTGAAGGAGGAGGAGGAGGAGGAGGGGAAGAGAGGGATTGGAGTACTTCTGTTTTGTTGTTTGTGTTTTGGGGTGCTGTTTTGTTCTATGTGTTCAATTTCGCCCCGAATCAGACCCCGGTATGGTTCCGTTCTTTCGGTGCGGTATTATGATGCAGAGTCACTCGTTATGTGTGATTGGATTGAGGGTGTTGTGGGTTATGTGGGTTGGAATTGATGATGGTTTATTTGGGGAAGATATGTGTAAGATGAGTTTTAGGTTTGTGGAGTTTGATATGGTATCCAATATGGCTATTGCTGCAAGGATTTATTGATTGCTGAATGCTGGCTAGGCTTGAGATTCAGGGGTAGATTATGAGTGAGATTCGGTGTTAGGATATTGATATCGAAGTAGTAGGATGACAATAAAGCAATGTGAAACAGAGTGATTAGTATCTTTTCAGGCTATTTATTGAGATGGAATGTTTTGGTGTAAGTGAATGAGCGAAAACATGGTTATTGATTTGGAGATTAAATGTGGAGGATGAATGATTGTGCTACATGGTTGGTATCTAGGAAAATTGCAGGTGTTTGGTCGGGAGAAAAGTTTCGTCGTGGTTATTTCTGGGTGGTACGGATGTCTTTGTTCCATGATGATACAATCGTTAAGGATTGATCATAAAGGATTCATAAGATCAAATTGTCTGTGGATGTATCCACAGGCCATACCACTGTATGGCTATATCATATGTGTGTGGTATCATTTTAACTCCAATAGTTGTGATTGATGATGATCGTGCTGCACAGATGCTGTGGGTTATGATGGCAGCTCTATAATATAGATATGCCATTTTTAGGTTGTGACATAATATTACTCCTCCCAACTTATCACAAATCATACCTTTTAGTTGCTTGCACCTGCTGTGAAATCTGAAGTTTTTAATCTGACATGCCAAATATGTGAAATATTGATTGCTGTTATTGCATGTTTTAGTCGAGGGACCTGTACTTTGTGCAAAAGCTTTCGAACTTGAAGGGAGACGATGGCTTCAGGATGAATCAAGTGCTGGTGTCGCTTTGGTATATAATGGGCTTATGGCCTGTTGTATACAGCATGCTACTTCTTCCCACAGGTAGAAGGTAACTTTCAGCCTTACAAGTGTTGAAATTCATGTTCTGCTAATGTAACTTAGGTTTCTGGCATCATTTGATCCATTTCCTTGTGTAATTATGTGATTCTAAGAATTGTTTGACCCCAAACATTAAATTTGTTGGTATTCCCTCCATTGTAAGTAATTGCTTAATGCTTAATGCTTAATGTATGAAGCTCCATGCCAATAAGATAGACAATAGGATGTTTTGCAATCCGATCCTAGTCCCACAGGGAAAAAATATTTTCTTGTGCAGCACCAAAAGCAACATTCCTGTTTGGCCATTCCTCGTACTGTCGTTCTTTGGCGGTGCTTATGCTCTCCTCCCTTATTTCATTCTGTGGAAGCCGCCATCTGCTGCAGTTGAAGAAGCTGAGCTAAGAAGATGGCCTCTGAACTTCCTGGAATCAAAGATCACTGCCGGAGTAAGAAGCTGTTATTGATTTCAAACACCAATTTGTGCATAATCACAATAGAGCATAGGCTCAATCTGGAGCTTTTGATAGTTTTCCATTAGAATCGTTTTCAGCATTAGTATGGCTATGACTTCCATGATTGAAACCTTTTCTTTCTTTCTCAAGTGTGTGGAAACTCATAGTTGCACCTATAGGTTGTGGCTGCTGCAGGGCTGGGCCTCATCATCTACGCTGGTCTCGCGATAGGTGATTGGAAAGAGTTTTATCAGTACACGAGGGAAAGCAAGTTGGTACGCATTTGCCTCTGGTTCTTCCAGTTGATGCTTTTCTATACAATGATACACTATTGGATGGCCTGATAATCTGTGTTCATGACCTATGTTTCTCAGGTCCATGCCACGACTCTTGATTTTGCTCTCTTATCTACATTCGCACCTTTCTGGGTTTACAATGATATGACTGCAAGAAAATGGTGAACCTTCAGATGCAATAGCATTAGTGCTCCGCTTCCTGCTTATTTTAGTTCTTGATTATTTATGCAGCAATTAAAGTATAATCTGTCTCCTGTTTGCAGCTATGACAAATACTCTTGGATTCTTCCCTTCTGTGTCATACCATTCATGGGTCCAGCCCTCTATATTTTCCTGCGGCCATCACCATCTACGGTAGAGATTCCAGTCGATACTACAGTTAAGTCAGATTAATATATTTGAGAAAGTTTGAGTTAAAAAACGGGTTGCTAACATGTAAAGTCAGGTTCTCCAGGCTGGTTTCTTATGGATTAGACATCATTTGATCCCGGAAGAAACAGAGATTTTCTGTAGCATTGGGTCATTTGTATTGTCAATGTAATACTTGTACTAGTTCAGAACTTTGATTGGCAACATCTCGACTAGGGAAGAAAGAGCATGATGTTGTCAGTTTTGTAATTGATGTTGTAAACTTTATGAACATCATTTTGAGTATATTATGCTCTTCTTGCATCATTAAGTTTAGATGAGGTGTTTGCTGTGCACCATAGTCCCATAATGTCTTTACGACTTGGTATACCTATTTGAGACGAGTTGTGAACTCATTAGGATTATGCAAGTATAAAAGCGTGCATTATATGTCAAGACGTGTCAAAATGATGTTGTCGGGTCCTGATGAAGGTTATACAATTTACAAAGGAAACATCCCGTCATCTAGATACAAGGAAAGAAAAAATATGAACCTATGAATACAATTTATAAACAATAGTATTTAAATCATGGAGAAATATTAGCCACGATCATTTTCAGTTATCTGATATATTTACCTATGATCATCACGGAGTTATATTGTTGATCATCAAAGGTTCATCACATCGTCATGGCATTTTGTATCTACCTATAATCCCCTAATTTTCTCATAATCGTCACCCCATCTTTCCAATTTGTCAGTCCCGATCGCTACAATGATCAGATAAATCTACAAACAGCAAGGAGCGACAGTGACGAATAATCTCTGCATCCTCAAAATTTATCATTTTGATTCAAACATGTAACTATTCAAATCCCTTTTGTCCCTTTCATTCCCGTTAACTTTTTGTAGATTCCCAATGTTGATTTCATCTGATTCAATGGAGAGAATTTGGGGATCAAAGTCTAGGGCAGAGCTTTTTGATTGAGATTTTGATGGTTTTGCACAAGTTTTTGAATCCTATTCATTATGTGGATGCTTCATCGATTGTTTGCGCATTGTTTTGATCATCTGGGTCATCCCAATTTTTCATTTTTATAAATGGGTTCTTGTTATATTATGGTTTAGGCACTTAGTGGTCACCCCTTTCATTATGCTCGCGATAGGGGCAAGACTACAGGGGTAAGCCTACGTACTCTTCCCAGACCGGGTCCTGAACCTGAATAGCTGGGTTTCTTATTGTAGGCACTTAGTCATCAGTAATTTACGTTATCGTTTTAAAATTTGGTGTTCCATCAGCTTTCAAGTCATAGAAACCAGTAAAGATTATGATTGGTTTCGCTATCGGTACAAAGCTTTCGGTAACTAGTAATCATGTTAGTGTTGCCTATAATGTTGCCTGTTTCTTTGATTCCAACTTCTTGTTTGTTTTGTCTAGCTTCTTGTATTTAGGTGTTGATGACTTCGTGAAGGTTGAGACTGCAGTCGAAAGATGATGGGACGGTCGTCATTCCTGAGAAATGGGAACTCTCGTCTGGAGAATTCGGGGTCAAACGCTATGGCTATGTTTGGAAACTTATGTTTCAGTGTTGTTGTTCTTGCGGTTTTAGTACTCACCATTCTTGCTGTGAATTTTCAACCTGATGGCCATCTGTTTCGGCCATCAGATATGATAACTACATTCTTCACGTTGACCTCAAATGCAATGTTCAAATCTGATAACACTGGTAAAACTCTTGGGGATCAGGTGCTTCTTGATAGTGATGGTACTGAGGATTCTGATGCGAGCTCTGGATGCAAGGGTGAGGTTGATAAGCCTATTGACTGCAGGGATCCTGAAGTTTTCCACATGATGATGACGGCTGCTATTGAGAAGTTTAAGGACATTCACTTCTATTGGTTTGGGAAACCAGTCCGTGGATCAGATGATAGCTCATGCGATATGGCATGGAGGTTCAAACCCAATGAAGGGAAGGTTACCATTCTTAATAAGGATTACAGGCGGTTTGTCATTTCTAGGTCGGAGAATTGCAGCCTAAGCGTGGATAGTATCGGGGAGTACCATTCTGGAGTCAATGCTCGGAAGAGGAAAAAGAAAGGGCAAGAAAACGAGGCAGGTACACCAGTAGTCGAGGGAATCGTTGACGATACCCTTCCTGTTGTCGATTCTGAGGGATCATTCAAGCGCGGGAAGTATTTAGTGTATACTGGTGGCGGTGACAGATGCAAGAGCATGAAACACTACCTATGGAGCTTCTTCTGTGCTCTAGGAGAAGCTCAGTATTTGAACCGAAAGTTGGTCATGGATATGAGTATTTGTTTATCATCGATTTACACAAAAAGCGGTGTAGACGAGGAAGGGAGAGATTTCAGATTTTATTTTGATTTTCAACACTTGAAGGAGTCCGTGTCAGTGTTGGATGAACCTCAGTTTTGGGAAAGTTGGAACAAGTGGCAGAGGGAAAACAAGCTCAGTCTCCATTTGGTTGAGGATTTCAGGATCACGCCGTCGAAGCTGAAAAATGTCAAGGATTCGTTGATCATGAGAAGGTTCGGAACCGTTGAGCCTGACAATTATTGGTACAGGGTGTGCGAGGGAGACGCAGAATCCTCCATCCAAAAACCATGGCATCTTTTGAAGAAATCGAGAAGATTGATGGTGGTTGTTTCTGCTATTGCAGCTAGGTTGAACGGGGATTACGACTCGATCCATATTGTGAGAGGAGAAAAGGCCAAGAATAAGGAATCATGGCCTAATCTTGACAGAGATACATCTCCTGATTCGGTCCTATCAACATCGAGGAACAAGATCGATAAGGGAAGACATCTCTACATTGCGACAGATAAGCTCGACAAGTCATTCTTCGACCTCCTGAAAGACGAGTATACCATTCATTTTCTTGATGATTACAAGGATCTTTGGGATGAGAACAGCGAGTGGCACTCGGATACCAGTAAACTCAACAGAGGAGCTCCGGTTGAATTCGACAGTTACATGAGAAAATCTGTTGATGCAGAAGTGTTCTTGAGGGGTAAAAAGCATCTCGAGACTTTCAACGACCTGACAACCGATTGCAAAAACGGCATGAACACTTGCAGCACAAGTACCTCCAGTTGATGCATTTTCCAGGAGTACTAACCCTATACACTTT
Organism: Drosera capensis; assembly: GCA_001925005.1. Taxonomy (NCBI): domain Eukaryota; kingdom Viridiplantae; phylum Streptophyta; class Magnoliopsida; order Caryophyllales; family Droseraceae; genus Drosera; species Drosera capensis. The sequence continues at coordinate 59,133 of LIEC01012222.1, read as the reverse complement.
GTAGTTACTGACCCTCACAGGACGTGTTAGGCTACATGAAAATCCTGTTATTCTTTCACACTCAATTTTTTGGCAATAAGTATCTTCTTTTCAATCTGTTTGTGATCTGCCGTTAGAGTTAGTTCAATCTTGGTGTTTCACTATTCATGATGACCTGCATCGAGGCTATCACGAATCATCTGCTATCAAAAGTTACAGAAGCACAGATTCCACAATGCTTCAGGCTTCTGCTTGTCATTGGGACTACAGAAGCGAGAAGATAAAGCTCAAGATGATACAAGATAAACAACAAGTTGATTTACATACAAGAGAAACACCTCCGTCCTATTTACATTAACATCATGTCATGAAGAACATTACACTTGCAGATTATATGCGTGGAAAGGCAACTTTCGCATGACTCGTACTACTGTCAAACACTGCAAAGTAAACTCCTAGCACTCGAGTGCACACTACATGTCTGCTATATACACGAAATGCAGCCACACATGATGTTCTTGTACTGTGGTACTGGTTTGATTGTCGAGGTTAGAATCCATAGAAGACTGTATCAGATTCCTGCTACCAAGGCGTGTAGTATCAATCCTTGTCGAGGTCCATCATGGGAGTCCTGCAAAGAGGGCAAGTGATGTTCCAATGACCAATCCATTTCTCAACGCATTCCTTATGGTAAACATGCCGACAAGGCAAGCTGGTGACCTCCGACTCAGATTCAAACCGAGTAAGGCAAACCCTGCAATCATGGTCCAAGTCATCTTGCCCTGCATCAGATAGCTCCTTGAACCTAAGTCTCGGAGTCCGGTACCTGAACTCCTCCATGTACAAGTTAGTTTCAGGGACGTTATATGATTCTGCAGTTTCATACTCCCCAGCGGACATGGTTTCTTTCCGTCTTACACCGATGACATGAAGGAAGCTACGGAGTACGCATCTGACCAGTGATATTGTTACTGCAGTGTTCGACATGATTATACACAGCAGTCCGTCAGATGGACTAGGAAGTGTAGACAGACCCATCCTGGAAGATATTGGGTTGATTAGACGATTATATACTAGGTTGAGCTCGGGCCAATCAAAGCAGTATGTCAGGCTGAGATCTGCACAAAGCAGAATATCACAATATCAGAACTGAAATTCATGACAGGATAAATGCATAAACCAGCAAACAGAAAGGTGAAGCTATCGATTATGTGATTCATATCACAGTGTTCATATACTGAAGATCATAGAGAGCTTTCTCTCATGAAGGGTACCATAAATAGGATAAGCAAATCATAAAAGTTGGAACTACAGTAAACCTTCTGCTAAATCCTACATCTAGCCGGCTCTCACTTCAGTTTCCTTTCTCGAGACGATGAAGCTGACGGATACTGATCAGTGTCAATTCTACTTCTAGCTGACTCTTACTCCAGTTTTCTTTCTACAATAATGCGAAAGAAAACAGACAAGTGAGCACCAACACTGATGCCAAGAGCATCAAGGTATTACGCTTCGAATAAGCGATATTTGCAACAAGCATTTCAATTCATGAAGACATGATCATGAACCTAAAAGGAACACACAAGCAGATACTATTTATTAGTACAAATCCATATAAAAAGAACAATGGAATTCCAAAAATATCACAAACATGAAAATTAGTATCATGGCTTTCACCCCAATAATTCAAATCACAATCAACAGAAGTTCATCAAAATTCCCTAAAAAACACCAATCTGGGCATCTCAGTTTCCCAGACAAAAGCCACTCAAATTGGGGTTTCCTCACTTGCAAATTTTCTAAACCCAATTAACGTTTTTAATCAGTAACAAAAGACCCAAAAATCATAGTAATTCAATTTAATCTAGCCACAAAAATCCATACCATTACAATGCAATAGATCAGATCAACACCACCAAAAAATGAATTTCACCCAAACTGTGAAAATGATTGCAACCCAATACTCAGCAGCTAATTATATCCATACCCTTGTGTTCAAAATAGAATCTTGCAACAAAAATCAAGCAGATCTAGTCTCACTCATATGAATTGGATGAGTGGGTTTGTGGGGTTTTGATTTTAATTGGAAAATGAAATGAATTGATTAAATGAAGTGTTTGTGAGTTTTGACAGTGGAGAGGGTGATGTGTAACGAAAACGGTAGGATCTATTCATGGGATTTATAAAGGGACTCGAGAGTCAAGAGTGAACTAAAGCGCCTATTTTTATCATCAAAAAGTGAACATGCCTAACCTAATCACATCGTAAGTGTCGATAACCTTAGCAGAACGACTTGATTATCCAGTTGATCGGAATGGTAAGCTTAATCCTACTGAATACCATCCGAAGATCAAATGTTGAGCATGAAGATATTTATGCTCAAAATTATTTTAAGAACGTTTAAATCAGTTCGTTTCATATAAATTATAAATTAAAATAATAAATCTTAATATTAATACATCTTTTCGTAAAAAAAATATATAAATCATGAGCAAGTAGATGTTGTGAGATAATAATATCACAAACTCTTATCATGATTATCTCCACTTATATGTGTCCATCTTCACAATGCAAGCAAATGCAATGAATCCCACATTCCATGCATCTATACAAATTCTGTTCCAATTATTGAATCTTACATGAAAAAGTTAAGCCATGGAAGTTGAAAAGCCCCAAACTACCACACAATCCATTTGATCATGCATGGTCACCCAAATACGTGTCAACAAAGTCACATAAAATTCCAATTTATACTATGTAAGTGATGACCATAGACTATATGTCTATATGCGACAGGATTTTTTTGCCAAGGATGAAACCAAGTGGCGAGCCGTTTAATGATACGTCCAAGTATGGTTATGAAATTCATGTGCTGTGTCGTGATCTTGTTTGCATATTCTCGAGTAACTGATTTGGTACATGGACAAAAAGTCCATCTGCCTAAGTCCCGTGATAGCCACGTGATTCTGACGTAATAAAACGATCAAGGTGATTTGGGTTCGACTCCTAGTATGTTATACATATCCAAACTTCGATTTGATGGATATTATTTTAATTTTTCATCAACGATTTAATTGGATATTATATTTGATTGTTCATCTCGCACTTACAAAACTTTCATAATATTAACAGATATATTCTCAATACAAAAACTATACAACAAAAATAGAACATTTTATGTTCAACATACCGATAGATATTTAATTATCATATACGGAATAGATGTTTTGAGCTCATATCAAATGAGTTCAATCTCGAACCTTTATCTGGATGATTAATCAACATGTTCATGTGGTAGATCCTTCATAGAGAAATAAAAACCTATTTGAGTTAAAAGTACTATCTATAATTTATATTAGAGTAAAATATTTATGTGACTAAACACTTAATTTCTTGTGTGTGGTTAAATTATTGGATTTGAGAATCAATGTATGAGATTAAAAATCAATATTCCTCCATTTAATTAATACGAAAATGATTTTTTAATTTCAACCATTAATTTAAAGATCCAATGATCTATCTATATATATGACTAGCCATATTATAGGCAACATTAATAAGAGAAAGTTCTTAAACTAACTTTGACTTGTATATCACGCATTCACGATGAGATCAAACTTATATATATATAAAGTTAATTTTGTCTTTCTTAATGCCAAAAAAATTCAAGTTTGGTTAATCCTATATTAATTAAAATATTATATATTTATGATTATATTTAACCTAATTAATTTACAATGACTCTTTATTTTTTATTTGTTCATCTATTTGATTTACAATGACATTTTATTTACTCGTATATATATTCCATTGATATACATATGAAACAACAACAACTCATCATTTATCTCATTTATCACTTTAATATGTTAGTATATGAAGTAAAAATAATTTTACGATGAAACTATTTTATTTTAAGAATATGTGAAATTCAAACATTTGGTCTTATTAGTAACAAGAAATTTATTTTATAAATATTTATAAAACAAGATTTGTATTTTTAGATATAAAAAATTTGGTTTGTTTTGTTACAAATTAACAACAAGTCATATTTATAATGAAATATTTAACATATTTCATGATAATGAATTTTTTTCTTGTCTGACGTTACATTGATGTGATACGTGTTAAGAGAGGAGAGAGAGAAAAAAACAATAGTAACAACAATCTATAATTTAACTCATTGTAACTTGGGAAAGTTAGTATAGAAATTAAAATAATGTTATGATAGAATTACTTCGCTCGAAAATTAAGTGAAATTTATTTGATTATTCTTTTTTGTTTTTCGAACATTGAAATACATTAGTTAATGATCATGTTTTTTTATCTTTTTTTCATCAAAAAAATAAAAAAGAAGAAGAAATACTGATCATTTAGGTTTGAAAAAAATAAAAATTATTTATGATAATATTGATGATTATTTATTCTTATTTTACTATGATAAACGAATAAATATATTATTATATTCAATATAAATTTATCCAAAGTGTGAATATAATTTAAAAAATTTTAAAATTAATTTTTTTTTTAAAATTATATCATTATATTAAAAAATCGGGTTAATAACTTGTACGATTAAAGATAATATAACTTTAACAAAGATTGTCTATGCCACGAAACCAACGAAGCATACTCAATTGGATCCGACCCGTATGAGACGAGTCGAGCGGGTCTTTCAGCTTATCCAAATTGCCAACTAGGGCTTAGGGTTTCTTCCACTTTCTCTCAGCCCACCAAATCTACGTCACCGCTCGCCACCCTCCACCCTCCACCCAACCATGGCGAACGAGACCCAATTGGCAAACCCATAAAAGAAAGAGAGCTCCCCACAAAAAGGGCACCTTTAAATCCAAGAAGAAGAAGAACATGAGAATGGCTCCAGCCACGGGAGGAAAGAAAGTGAGGATTGATAAGAAGATGAAGAAGTTGTTTCGAAAACGAGCGAGAGAATACAATTCTGATGATAGTGAGGAAGGGGAGAGGGATGAAAAGCGCGATCAGATTGAGGGCACAAAAAGGTACCCTAGTGATGGTGAGAACGATCATGATGATGGGGTTGATGATGGTGGTAATGGCGATGACGATGATGGGTCTGAAGTGAGTTCTGATGATGAGGGTGATGAAGTGTAGCCGGGGATTACGATGTTTGTTGAGGGGTGTAAGGCGTTTAGGGTCGCGTTTTCGAAGATCATGAAGATACATGTTGATGATGAGTGCCTGGTGATTTGAGGACAATGTGGAGTTTTTAGGGTTTTGATTGTGGTTTACAGGTTTATTTGTGTTAAGGGGTTTATTGGGTTGTGTGCTTTTGGGTGGTTGCAGGGTCCGATTTTGTCTGCGAATAAGAAGCTGGTGGCGACGAAGCTTGCAGAGGAGGAGGAGGAGAAGAAGGTGAAGGGTGAAGCGAAGAAGGCTAAGCACATGGTATGTTTAATTTGATGGGGAAAATTTGCGTGTTTTGATTTTGTATGCAGAGTGTAGTATGGTGATGTTTTGTTGGAATATGTTGTTGTAGATAGCGGAGAAGGGGCATGTGAAGCCTGCGAACTTCTTGGATTCACAGGAGAAGTTTCTGATTAGTGTCGCCACGAAAGGAGGTATGCAGCTGGATGCCCCAATATTTTCCATCAGCTACCCTTGTTGATAGTCTTTAATTTTATTATACCATTGTTGTGATGAGGAACTTCCAGTGGTCAAGCTATTCAATGCTGTAAGTTCTTAAACGAGATTTATTTGTTACTTGCTTTTGATGCCCTTGTGTAGCTTGAGCTGATTTCTTTCTGCATCTTTTCCAGATTAATAAGGCTCAACATGCTGTTAAGAAAACTGATTCTTCTACATATAAGAATGAAAAAGGTGCGCATTTAGCTATTGCTATTTTAATCCGAGTTATGGTTTGTGTTGGATTTTACTCCGATGTTCTTATCCTCATGAATAACACCACTTGATTTAGTGCTATTCATTATGTAACCGAACCCCCTAGTGCATTGCCACTCTCAAAGTCTGAGAAGACTCTTGTCAAAGAGGTCTGTGGTTCTTGTTTCACTGTTTTGACTGCTACTGTGTCCCTATGTCATTTTCAAGTTGACATTTCTTACGGAGTTTAGGATCCCTGATTCATGACCTTCTGCACTTCTGCACTTCTTCCTTTTTCCGTACCCTGATCAATTTTCTTTTGAAGGGAGAGTCTTTTTGCGCAGAAGAATTTTTTTGGTTTTACTTTTCAAGTGTTATTTAGTTGGCAGCTCTCTCTATGGGAACGAAGTATAGTAAAATTCCATTGCTGCTGCACCTTAAACGTGGATTAGTACTCCACTGTCATAACATTGAGGTGTTTTTTTTTTTTTGGGGGGGGGGGGGGGTTATTTAATCCTTCAACACGACGACCTCTTAAAACTTGTTGTTTTCTCTTTGATGCCAAGAGGTTGTAATCATGATCCTTTCATGTATCAGCATCGAGAAAGCGGAGGTATCAGGTATTCTTTTCAGAGTTGAAGAAATCACAGTCCGGGGATGCTGGTGGAAAGGTCTACTCCTGACATTTTACTTCTTGGCTTCCCTTGTCTGTTTCAATAATTTGGTTTTTGAGCAGTTTCACTCTTGACATCTCACTATATTTTCTCAAGCGCCACCCAATACGCTCCTTTACTATTTTGTCGACCACCCAGAGGATCACGTCCCTTTTGTCCTTGTGATGTCTTCTCAATGGCTTCATTTTTCAATACAGGCATTTGTTCCTAGTAGTCAAGAAGATAAAGAGCAGCCTTCCTGGGCACCGTTGCGTGATAATTACTTGTTGACGGATTCCAAATTGAAAAATTGGGTTAAGATGGCGGTTAGTTCTTTGGCGTCACAGCTTGTTATATTTCATTCTGCATATGCGTCTTCATGGATTAGTGAACTAAATCCAAACTGGGCTCTGCTGATTTCATTTTTTGGATGCTTAAAGGAGATAATCTTTGTACTTTCAGGAGGACGCAGATAATGAGGATGCAGGCAGGATAGGAGGATATAGCACTGGCGATGAAGATGAGGATTGATTTTTTTTTTGGGGGGAGATTACTTGTGAGCACCAGGATACCTATTTGGTTGTCAGACCTGACCAGATTTATCAAGCACTGGCATTGCCTGAAGAGAATTCAGTGCCAATACGATATCAGTTCTACCCTCGCGTCTAAGCTATCCAGTGGCCATCGGTCTGTGCTTCGTTGGGCTTGCAGTGGTTACTGCTTAATACCCTTTTTGTTCAAGTTGAAGGTTCTTTTGCTTCCACAGATTTGTATCCTAGAGGAGTGAGTCATGGCGAAGCTAAAAGAAGATTGGCCTCGTTGCAGATTGACACTTAGAGAACCTATAGGTGATGGCTTGTTTAATACTCAAGAAATGAGCTTGTAGTTGAAAATTTTGTTATGTATTATTGGTGAATGTTTGATTATATTTATGGTTTATTAAGATACGTTCTGCGGATAAATCTGCCCCAGTAAAAGCTCTCGGTCCTAAGTTTTTCTGAATCTGATGCTTGACCATTCACTAAGAAATAAGAATTTTCTTATCTTGTGCATCAGATTACATTTTCTGCGAAGTTAGATTTTCTTGCTTTGCACCGTCACTGTTTGCTCTTCTATTCACTGAAGAACGGTCCGGCTGCAGCATGAAAGGTAACATGTCGGCAGCAATAGCTAGACATTCAAATGCACGAGATCATCTTTCAACTTCTCTGAGTTGAATAACATGAATTATTAGAAGGCAAAAATGTGCCATACAAAACTTACATATGTGAATAAGATGAGAGCATTCTCGTCTTCAAATAGCGAACCAAAGCTCCTGCACAATCAGGATCGACTTGGATACTTGTGAGGCTGTGCTCTTTCCAAAATACAGGATCCGACAACGCTCATTAACATTTTATGTACAGAAACCATGTACATTGCGTTGTCGATAAGTTTTCAGAAACATGATCAAAATGAGTAACATCCCTTGGATGATTTTTGACGAGCACATATTTCCATGTGGCCCGATGCTGAAGCATGAGACACAGGGAATAGGCATTGAGCTTTAATAGATGTTGAAGAGCGGCCCCTGTCATATAACCAGGAAGCCTCGAGGGAGAAAATTGCGAAGGACTCACCCATAGGATAAAACTGAAGAAAGACTTGCTTTTTCCAAATCTGAATATCAAAATTCATTTGCCATAGGACACTCGCAAATATACTCTTCAGAGGGTCCTGCTTTCGCTCAACGGGTCATAATCATAAGCATCACCGGCCTTGACAAATCGACCCTTCACACGTTTTCTGATGTCTGCCCTTGCCTTTCGTGAAGCATATCTCACTGTTTTCTCGAATCTGATACCAATGCACAAATCAATACATAATCAAATTAGGTTCTATGGAAAATAGTTGTATTGGACTACAGAAAATTACAAGACTGCTGCAGATTTAGCTCATGAAGCCCCATTCTCAAAGAGAATATTGCGCAACTAACAATGATGTATTCATATTAAATAGATCAGGAAACACAAAAAATAGGGTGGATGCCAATCTCACTAGTCATTGTACGTTCTAGCTTAACAAAACTGATACAAATTCACAATGACAAGGGCCACTAATCGAATAAGTACAACATGCTAAACTTAAAGCTAGAGCTTTCCCACATATAGTTTGTGTTGAAAGTTGATCTACAATAAAACAGTTGATCTAGAATACTGACGACACTGCAATGAAAATGCACTACATTCCACATTAAGCTATGCCTAGATTTTACGAAAAAATGATCGAACACGTTTCTTGATTAATAGGATGTTAAAATTCAGAAAGAAATCAAACAACCCCGACCATTTCTTCGAATACCAATCCAAAGAAGTCATACAACACAGCACTGAATCCACACTTACTATACACAGCACTGACTTGTTATAGACCAGCTCCTGAAGCAGACAAGCGATCATAATAGTGTTCAGCATACAAGTATCAACCTCGTTGTTCCTCACATTGTATATTTCACCATTCTCTTGGCATACTGTTTCTCAAAATTGTTTGACTGATCATTGTACCTAAGGAAGCATTGCATGAAATATTGCCTATGGTACATGGAAAAACCAGAGCATCTTTCATGTAATTAGTCATCATCTTGAAAGAGGAAAGACTTGCACTTTTTGTTTCAGAGGCGGATTACATACTGTGCTGGAATTTCATTAGTATAGTACTAGTCGTAACTTGAACCTGATATTCGGCTATCCTCAGAAAACAAGAGCTTGGCAGGAGCCACTTTACAAGCATTGCACGAACAGCTTAGGAACTGATTTTTCTCATACGACTACAAGCAAGCAAATCAATAACGAACCAAAGGGAAGACATTTCATGCATGTCATATTAAGATGCAGCTCGTAATTGCAACTTCAGTTCCCACTTACTTGCGAGCCTTTTTCTTTTCCTTGTATCGCATGACAGCATCCGATCTACTGACTGATGGGAAAGAATTTTCAGGAGGGCACCAAGGGGACTCCCCAAGTAACAGCATTGAAGAAGCCCCAAAGTCCTGATAATCTACAGCACCACCCTCCCCCGTCGGGACAGGGAATGAGAGATTAGAATGTGCCTGCCTCGTCCCGCAACCAATGGTTGGCTCGGTTTTAATGCTCATGGCTGAATCAGCAGACGCTGCATTGCTGCATGTTGGTTGAAGTGCACGGGCTGGTCCTATGGATGATCCCTAAACAGAAGAAATACGACTTCAGTTTGAGTTATGAAACTTCAGCAAGTATTTTATGGATTGATAAATAGAAATATGTTGACAAAAGCAAGCACTCTAATGCAGAGAAGACACTTGAAAAAAAAAAATTATCAGCTTAAGTCATCGTGCATAAAAGAGAAGGAAATTATACGGATTAAAAATAGTTCATGTCATAAGAACCTAGACCGCACTTCCTGCAATGGATACCAGAAATCACAGATACCTAAGATAAACATAAAGCAGGTATAAAAAGCTGGAATCAGATAATTATCATATTGCCTGAATGACCCATCAAGCACCCAAAAATTTCACAATATTGTAATTCAGTTCTGCAATTAATAATTAAAAAATCTAGGCAAAAACCTTGAAGGACACAAGATAACGACATTGATTGTCACTTAGATTCAGAACTGACAGTCACTATACAAGAGAAAACACAGTGAGAAAGACCACATCACTCAGAAGTTATGTCCTGAATAAACCACAAACAGCTCGACCCTCCAAAGCCATACTACCAACTTAAGGACACTCCCAAAACAAGATTAGCTAATTTGCAACCTGTCTCCTGTACAACAATAAACCACCCTCAACGTGAAGCCAAATTGTACATTGTTCAACAGGAAATAATACCATTTAAATAGATTAAACTTTTGGACAAAAAAACGCAGTAGGTTATATGCTATGTCAAAACCAATGACAGGAACGGGCACCATAAAAAATCCAAAATTTACAACAGAATCAATGTAAACCTAGAACTAAGAGTAACAGGCATACCTCCGCAGGCACACCCTGGCAATCAGAATCACCAGCAGGCATGTCTTTCAACCCAAACAAGCTATCTATACCACCATTCTCAAATAGCTGTTCGGAGTGAGTTTGAGTTACCCCAAAGAGTTCATCATAGTTTTCAAAGTTTATGTCGATTTCATCCATGTCAATATCTGCATATGGGTCCTTCTGAAAACTTCTAACAGCTTCCATTCCATGACAAAGAGATTGCACCTGAAAAAAGATGTGAAAGATTAGAGATAGCTCACTGCAGTGACGGAGTCCCACCAACAAAAAAGGAAAAAAAAAGAAAAAAAAGGAAAAATAAGAGAGCATGAAAGCAAGAATAGCAAAAGCCTTTACAGCAACATACATACATCCACCGAAAACACACAAATGAGAGGAGAGGGTTACATAATGACCCCATAAAAGCGAAAACGACACTTACAGTGATTGAATTGATCTAGATTAAACACAAAAACAAATACAGGGCAATCATGCGTAACTAAACACAAAAAAATAAAAAGCAAAATTTTTTCGGGTGATGCTCATCTTGCATATAAAGAAATGACGATCGATAAGCAAATCCCACAGTGCACTGGCATCATGGGATGCTTACACCAATGAACTTTCCCATCCTCGATTATACTCTTTAGAATAAACAATAACGGGATAGTCCGAGGGGATTACTAATGCCAAGGCAAAAGTGATGCTCATCTTGCATATAAAGAAATGACGATCGATAAGCAAATCCCACAGTACACTGGCATCATGGGATGCTTACACCAATGAACTTTCCCATCCTCGATTATACTCTTTAGAATAAACAATAACGGGATAGTCCGAGGGGATTACTAATGCCAAGGCAAAAGTGATGCTCATCTTGCATATAAAGAAATGACGATCGATAAGCAAATCCCACAGTACACTGGCATCATGGGATGCTTACACCAATGAACTTTCCCATCCTCGATTATACTCTTTAGAATAAACAATAACGGGATAGTCCAAGGGGATTACTAATGCCAAGGCAAAAGTTAATGCACACAAGGCATTAAGTAAGAAAAGGATATTTTTGTCTCTCCCCCCCCCCCCCCCCCCCCCCCCCC
>LIEC01012222.1:0-47525 GCA_001925005.1 Drosera capensis | reverse complement strand
CAAAAAAAAAAGAAAAAGAAAAAAAAATGATGTCTCGGGTAAATTGATTTTGCCTTGACATTATCATTTCCCACAAAAACTTACTATTGGATATAAAAAGCATGTTAAAACAATAAAGATTTGAGTACAACTATCATAGGTAAAAAAAATACTAAATGAATAAAAAACTCAATAGGATGTGAGCTTGTCCGTCCATGGAAAAAACTTTGAACGTGAAATAACCTCTTGCACATCCGAGCTAGCACTACATACATGTCAAATGTACTCAGGGCAGCAACGTGCACCTTTCAACAGAGTTTGACTTATCAAAAAGTTTAAAAAAAATAAATAAGTGGCAAAAGTTACACGATAGATGCAGCACGGAATGAGCTGAGTGATTCGCAAAGAGAAAATTTGTTTATTAGATATCACATTTCATGCAAGCATTGGCTTGATGGCTTCATTTGAAATTAGATTCAAATGCCAAGTTTACATATTCAGAAGCCCCTATTCATAAGCACAGTAGACACACCAAACATGAGAACAATGGTACATATGCAGCCAAAGATTTGTTAATTTAGTGGCTCAGCAATTGCCAGATAACATGCCCGAACTTAACACGACCAAATGTAAACTCACCTCAGAGGAAACTCCATCAATAGATCCTCGTCGTTGTTCCTGACATTCTGGTACATAAACCTCAGGTATAGATGGGCATGCTTCCCAAGGACCGGAATTACCAATGTTTCTCCTTTCATGCCTGCCAACTGTAGCAGACGAGGTCTCCATCCCACCGTTTTTACTACTTGGCCCTGATAAGGTCTTTGGGTTGCTTTCTTTGATACCAAGCGAACCAAAACCGCCATTACAAGTGGATTCAGCCCGAGGGAGTGGAAGGTCAGCAATAAATGTCCAAATGGCAGAAAGCTCACACGAGGATGGACAACCAGAGTAGCTATTTATAGGCTGTTTCTTATGAGAAGAACGTGGAGATATCCCGGATTCCATCCAATCACAATTCTGGCATAGAGAGACATTCTCTTCAAGGCATCTAACAACTGCAGGCTGAGAATAGCATCTTTCACAACAAAGAGTCCTAGAATGACGTTTAGAAAGGGCATTTGCAGAGTGGACATTTCGGTCACATGACAGACACAAACAAGCTGCATCAGATCTGCAATACACCATGGGTTTCTCCTCCGAACAAAAATCACACAAATACCCCATGAACTTCAACAATTTAGCTACCAAAAATATCAAGAGAAGGATCCAAAGTTGTCAATAGCCTCAGCTCTGCTGACAATGATCCCAGAAAATTTTTAAAGCACCCTTCAGTCGGCTTTCCTACAATAAATAAACAAATACAATGGTATTAGTCCTATGCTGACTAGAATTGCATCTGACCCTAGATATATCGAAGTCCAAAAGTTGCAACCATGCAGATTAAGTGGGTGATAAAGTGAACACACCAAGCACAGTGGAATAATACCAGATGCTAAGGCCTAAGCATATAAGCCATATGTAATTTAATACATCTAAACACAAGACAATGGTGTTGACTATGGTACCAAAGGAACCTACGACTTGGACGCTTGGAAAGACTTAAAACTATAGAGGAAAAAACTCAAGTAGTTTCATATCACCATAGAGTCGACAAGAATCTCCAAAATTCTTCTGCAATCACCATTCTAAAGTCTAAATAATAACCCACATCTTTTCACTTCTCACCTTCTCTAAGGTTTTATGACCTGCCCTCTAAGTACAGGATTGACTCTCTTATGTTTCCCTCTTCACTTTCAAACAAACATTCAAGAGAGTGATACTACAGCATTGTAGGTCTCTTACCATATTCTTGGGCTTACGATGAAAACTCTTTTCACCACATGAAATCAAAGCATTGTACAACTAAGTCACCAATTCGAATCCTTAGACCTCATTTATAACACCCGCAATTTCCAGAGGTTGACCAAATGCATTTTCCCCGCTTGAAGTCCAAGAGAATGATTTGCATGAGAAAGAACATTTAGATACCAATAATATAATGAACCTCATCTTCTAATAGAGTCGAGTTCTCAGCACACAGACAAACACTTCAGCTCTCTCACACACACACCTCATTCATTTATTCCCTACAAAGCCAAAGATCGTTCCCCACCTCAATCGCACTGACAACACTCTAATGGACGACTCGTTGGTCCTGCAACAACAGCGTAACGGCTATTGGTAGCTATACAACAGGTTGAAAAAGTTTATAACTTAAGAAATTTATACCTTAAACAGTTAAACATATACGGTCAGATTTTATTTATAAATCTCTCTAAAACCTGATTATATACATACAACAACATCATAAAATTTATCAATACCAGTGAATACGCCACTGTTACAGCATGCATGTATTTCCGCTCTCTAATCCTTGGATTGCACACACAGACACACACTCATCACACACGACCTCAAAATCACAAAATTATCAATTCTGAATCGAATCAACAACTCCCAAAATCCCCAACAATCAATCTCACAAACACACCTGAAAATCACTACTACTACTACTACCAGAATCCACAAAAGAAATGATCAAGATAAGATTGAATACCGATTCAGCGAATTGACGGAGATCGATCGATGACACCCTAGAAAGAGAGAATCGACGGCGGCGGAGGAGTGTAACTGTTTTTGCGAGGAGGACTGCTTGGTCCGTGAGTGAATGGATAGCGAAAAAGGATGATGATGACTCAGCGGAAAGCGCAACTTGGTGCTGACATGCTTTGCTATGTGTGTATTTATAACGAGGATAAATTCATAGAGGAGAAATCGCACTGTGTGCGGAGAAAGAATTGGGAAAAGGTGGAGTGCATTTTTAATGTGGGGATAAAAAGGTGATGAAAAGTGTAATAAAAGTGACGGTGGGTCCCGGCGGGTTGGTTTCCGAACTTATTCTGGACTACGGTTAAGAATAAAAACGGGATCATTATCCGAAGAAATAGAACACTCGCGTCCCTCTCAAATTAGATAATCTGAGGGACGAATTTTTATATGTGTTTAATATTATAGGTTTCAATAAAACAAATTACTCATTTCCGCTATATAAAAAATGTGACAGTTTGATTATGCATATATATATATATATGAATTTTAATCCATCTTATGAAATAATCAAATGATGTATTTTGTAAAATTTTATTAAAATATTAATGATAATTTTTATTAAGTAGTATAATCTGAAAGGGAAAAAAATTGATTTTTGTTATCTAATGATAAAATGAAACTTGTCAAAGTAATTATTGAATAGTATCAAAAATTGAAATATTACATGTGTTACGAAGGGAATATTAACTTAATAAAACAAAACAACCGACTACATAATTCCGTCAGGAAAAATGTGTGAGGAGGGCGAGATATCTGTGTCGAACCTTGACCCATGAGTGATTATGTAATACCCGAAAATTTTGGGATGTATAAACATTAAAGAAATATATATTAAGCATATATCTAAAATAAATGGGATTAAAAACGCGATAAAGAACAAAAGTTACAAAGTGTGACACATATAACGAATGTTACGGAGATAAGAGAATCGTGCATAAGTACAAAATTTTAGTCCCAAAAATAATATTTTCTTCGATAAAATATTCTAATAAAATGTTTGAAACGTAACGCTTCGAACGAAATAAATTTTAAAGATAAAATTGCACGAGATTTTTATAAAATACGATATGTAAAATATCATAATTTTTTAAACAATTGCACCCAACATATCACACATATCACACCCCACCGTTAACCCTTTTCTTCATTTTAATCCATCATCACCCGCCATCTTCCACCCTACATCATCACCTTTCATCTTCATCTTCCATCACCATAATCACTCCACTCACCACTTCCATCATAACCACCCCATCTCATCTACCACACTACTCCGCTTCATCCATCTCCATCACAACCACTTCCACCCTCTCAACATCTTCTCTCAATCATCAACATTTTTCTTTACTCCCCAAACACTCTCTCTACTCTCTCAAACTTATCCAAAAAGGAAATCAAGCAAACTAACTTCACAACATCATCACACTCTCCCTCACAAACACTCACACTCTATATTACGACATCATCTTCATACTTCATCAGAGAGAGATTGATAATCAAAATGAAGAGGACGAATCAAGGAATTCAACGTCTTAAATGGTATCGGAATCACATCAGATCAAGAGTTATTGTAGTTTTAAGATTCGTTCACGTATACCACTTCTAGCTGACTCACAATTTTCGACCATATCTTGCATTAGACCTAATGGAATATCAATTCGAGGCTATCACGATGCAAAGATTCGATGTGTAGAATGAGAGTTATCATAAAAAAAAGTCACAAATATAAAAAACACTCGATCAAACCTCATTTCGATCCGTTTTTGTCATACATGAGTGTATAGTATACCACTTCTAGCTCACTCACAATTTTCGACCATATCTTGCACTAGACCTAATGGAATATCGATTCGAGGCTATCACGATGCAAAGATTCGATGTGTAGAATGAGAGTTATCATCAAACAAAGTCACAAATATAAAAAACACTCGATCAAACCTTATTTCGATCCGTATTTGTCATACATGAGTGTATAGTTGTATGGAACATAATGAGTCATTTCGAGATTAGCTTATAGAAATCTGAACGAGAAACGAGTTAAAAATCAGGTTTACTGATTGTCACTGACCTTTATAGTCACGGACTTGACCAACGAAACACATTTGGATTTTGTATTATACACAGCGTTATGTCCGTGACGACTATAGCCTTTAAAATAAAATTCGGATTTTAATATATGATGAAACTATATATGTCTAATTTCTAATGAAGTTGAAAGATCATGCTTTGAAGTTATAAATCGTAAGATATAAATCAAAATATTCTAATATATCAATATGTAAAAATGGATTAAAGAACCGACTTTGTGGCTTGATTCATAATCACTTAGTAAGAGTTAGAAAATGAGCCTTATAGAACTGGAAAGGTCTTAAAGTTTAATTTTTAGAACAATTTATAAATCATGATTTGAAGTTGTATGTAAAGAGTTATGAGTTGATTAATGAAGAAACTTCAAACTATCTGATCTATCAGAAAATATAAACTTAAACGAATTAACTGTTATTATTGTAAAGTTTTATGATGAGAACTCTAATTCTATGGAAAGATTATACAGCGTATAATTTTACGAAATAATTTTTGAATATGTATACGAAAAGTTATAGGTTCAAATGCGTCGAAAGGTAATGTTAAACAGAATCTGAAACACCGTTTCAAAAGCCGGGGCGCTCGTTCCAAAGGTCGGGATGCCGTTCCAGAGAGGTCAGGACATTCAATATGATGCAAACGTCCTCATGGCCAAACGATATATTTAGTATGATGCAATACCATGAAAGACAAGAATGGACAAGAATGATGTGTAACTTTATGATTATTATGTTATACATGTGTAACGGTAAAGAAAGTGTGGTTTTAATAAATACTACATCAAAAATTATAACAAATTAAAGATAACAGAACAAGTGTTGTCGTCGATGAGATCGTATAGTGGATCGTCAGGGATCGGCTTCTTTGACTCTACGAGCGTTCAAAACGGATTTGATTGGGCAAGATATTAAATCTACCTAGTGAAAGAACAAGTGTGGTTCTTTTTGTATGCGCAACAACAAGAGATTATGGGTCAGAACATCGGTTGATTGGGTGTAACGCTACCCTCAGTAGGGAGACCTTCGACGTGTAAGTGAGGGTTTAGCAAACTGAAATACACACAAGAGACATAGTGTTTTTGGGTCGCGAATCTAAATCACGCATATTATTTATGAAAAACAGAAATGCTTTCAGAAAAGACAATAGATTTTCAAATGATTTTGGTGGATGATATGTAACTGAGAACTTGGTCCAGATTAGTGTTTAGATATCAAAAATCTTTTTTTTTTATCCTCTTTGAGTTTTATCATTCATGTCGGGACACGGACTTGTGATGATTAAATATATAAAAGACTATATGAGAGGATAAAGACGTATAAGTTATTATTACGTGCATAGTTTGAGATGACGCCAATATTTATCTGTGACTACTAGAAAATATTTTACAGATACTCATCGATCGTCATAGGTAAGGGAAAAAGTGTTTTTCTGATATTGCTAGTGGAATATGTGATAATTTTGACATGTCCATAACTATTAATAATGAAGATACACAATATAATAAGTTTTAAACACTCACTCCCTCAACATGCATTTTTATGCGTTGCTTCTTCATATAGAATGATATCTTTCAAGAAAGTTTTAGCCTAAGTTTATAGTATATAACTTGAACTATTTTTGATTTTTTTCTCTATAAATTTGAACAAACTATTATTTGATCTTTCTGCAAATGATTTGTATCTTAAAAAAAAAATATTCTACGAGACCAAACAATGCAATTCATATGGGATGAAGGTAGTATGTTTTAAGATAAAAAAAATAGAAGAAGTTTAAATCTAGAACACAAATGACCAATATCAAAACATCTACGTTGTAAGATACAATAATTTTGTCCAAGGAATATCCCAAATTTTTTAAGCCTAGGTTTATGGCATAAAACTTGAATTATTTTATTTACCTGATAATTTGAAAAATTATTGTTTGGTTTACTCGCAAACGATTTATATCTCAGAAATCTTTTTTGTCTACGTGGTCAAACAATACAATCAATAAGGTATAAAGGTAATATTTTTTAGGATTCAAAAAAAGAAAAAGTTTATATCCATATTACAAATGACTAATCCCAAAAACACCTAAATTGTAAGATAAACAAATTTAGCCCAAAGAATATCCCGAAGAGAACGGTCCCGATAATCTGTGGCTTCTATCCGATAAAATGTACGAGTTCTACTCATTTATGTCTTCATTTTTTTGTTTTCCCTATGGTTATGTTTGTGAGCGGGGAGGTGAGGAGAGGGGAGGTGAACGAATGGGAAGTTAAACATAAATTCATGGTAAAATATCTAATTTTATTTTGTGTATTATTTTATTTTTTAATTATATTCTATGAAATAGAATGTTTATATTTTATTTTATAAAATTATTTTAAGTTTTAGTAATGTAAACTGTAAAAGAAATACAACTCTATAAAAACCAAATAACAAACACCTTAAAAAAATATATTAATTATAAAAATATACTCAAAAAAACCTAAAATCAAAATCAAAATCCTAAATCTTATAAAATAAGATATATCTGAATGGTTGAATTTTGTGCCGTTATCCTTCTATAGCCGGGATCCTCAACGATATATCCTCATTCCACCTCGGTCACCATTCACCCAAGTGCAATCCTTATTTATCTTAGCCATCGCCGTCTCTCCTCCTTTTCTTTCCCAGGATCTTTAAAATGTTCCATGGCTAATCCTCCTATACATATCACATTTTCACATTTCCTTCCATTGTTTTTGATGGCTCATCATCGCAGGACATAAATGAAGTTATGGTGTCGTCTAGTTCGATTAATCTAGCTCCGAGGATGTGGATAATGAGGAGTATCAAGATAAAATCAAGGGCGAGGAAATACACGAATATAATGTCGTAGAACTACAAAATGTTAGAGTCTATAATATATAACTTGAACTATCTTTGATTTTTTTTCTTCTATAAATTTGAACAAACTATTGTTTGATCTTTCTGCAAATGATTTGTATCTTTTAAAAAAATAAAATTATATGTGACCAAACAATGCAATTCATATGAGATGAAGGTAGTGTGTTTTAAGATTAAAAAAATAAAAATAGAAGAAGTTTAAATCCAGAACACAAATGACTAATATCAAAACATTTACGTTGTAAGATAAAATAATTTTGTCCAAAGAATATCCCAAATTTTGGAAGCCTAGGTTTATGGCATAAAACTTGAATTATTTGATTTTCATAATAATTTGAAAAACTATTGTTTGGTTGACTCGCAAACGATTTGTATCTGAGGAACTTTTTTTGCCTACATGGTCGAACAATACAATCAATAAGGTATAAAGGTAATATTTTTTAGGATTGAAGGATTACAAATGACTAATCCCAAAACACCTAAATTGTAAGATAAACAAATTTCGCCCAAAGAATATCCCGAAGAGAACGGTCCCGATAAAATTATGAAATGTGTTTAGGTTTATTATCAATATCTATTTAAAAGATGGATTATATATTAGTTTACTACCTCCTTATCGAACAAAAAACATACACTAGAAGAAGAAGAAAACAAAAAGAACAATATAAGAAAAATTGAAAACTAATTGAAAAAACGAAGTTATTATGTTGAAACAGTTGGACCACGATGCAAGTTTAGAGAATTGACCATAAGTATCTTTTTCTTGTTTTTTTCTCTTCGATTGAAACTATTAGGGATAGATTTGGGAAGAAGAAGAAATCGAATAGTTACTTTTAATTTTTTTCTTTTCTTTCCTTTTTATTTTATTGTAAGATTTATTATTGTAAAAACATGTATAGAAATTCATTTAAAATCAATTTATAGAATAAAATGGAAACATTCTATTTCATAGAATACTGTTCCGATTCTATTGCATAAAATAGGATTAGAAAATCTAACAATTCACGGAATAAAATTGAGTATTTTGTCATAAACTCACAAACAGATGGAAGGAAATTAGAAAGATTCTTTCACTTTCTATATAAATCTTTTCATTTGATATAATGAGTGAGTAATTATATAGTGGGGATAGATTAATGAAATTTTAACTAATATGGATAATGAGATGAGTTAGATCACCAAAATCAATTTCGTATCTTAAGATTGATGCATGAAATCTAACCTTAATCCATTATATATTATGAAATCAAATAGCTTGATCACCTATTAATGATATAACCTATTTCATTGTCATGACATTATGATTGATTGTATGTGAATGTGATAGTTTAAGCCCATTATTATTAATGTTCATGTTTGGTATATTCTGTTATTTTGATTCAATTTATTTATTTTTAGCATATCCGAGCTCATCGGTATGCTAGTGATAGATAGACTATATTAATATCACAAACTCATTAGTAATTAAAAATATAATGTGATACTATATAAAATGTGATACGATAACAAATGTTACAATATAAAATTTTTTTTTCACGTTTTATAAGCAAAAATTTTGAACAAAATGAGATATTTTCAAATGAATGGAGCACTTTAGAAGTGCTAGTCGACTTATTCAAAAACTTTAACGAATTTATAAAATTATTTTCTGAAAGTTACTATGTAATTTCAAACTTGGTGATCACTAAATTAAATGATATTTCTCAAATTTTTGAATATTTTAGAAATAATATTGAGTTTATCAACTATTATTTATTGATGGAAGCAAAATTTGTAAAGGGGAATATCCTGTAAATCGAATACATATAGTTTGGTTGTTGAGTTTTTAGCTCATGAGTTATGTATTTTATTTGCATATCAATCACAAGACGATATATTGAGATCGTTTGCATGTAGTTAATTACTTAAGTATTCAATATGTAATAAATGGTACATGAAATAATTTGATGGAGAATCACTTATAAACAATTGGACTATATATTTGTGATGTAATATAATGTAATTTGGGTTTGTATAATATAATTCGGGTTTATAATGTTATTGTTTTGGTAGTTTCCTTATCTTCTATACCTACAAACCCGTTTGGATTATTTGATTTTGTCATGGATTGGGTCTATGACGACATAATGTCACGTGCCGGGCATGCCGGATTACGGGGTGCTATAGATTATTACGCTAATGATATTCTAAAATATACATAGGTTATTACATAAAGACATACGGAGTATTTAAGAACGATTCATTAATGTTGAGAGTTAAGTGGATAGCATAACATACGTAAATGGAGAATCTGTATCATGACACAAAATGTGAGGTTAGGATAAAACTATCCGAACAATTCATGTTTGTGTTTTGATAGAGCCATCATTATGTTCCTGGTAAAGTTGGAACAAGCCATCACATATATGGATTGGTTCCCAAGCTTATGTTCGTGATAAACTTGTGTTGTAGCGATCAATCATATAAGTTTTAGCCCTAAATCTTGTCGTCTTCATTGTGATTCCGACCCTGTTATGTCCTCATTCTGCAGCTGAGCTGTTGAATAACTTGATCTGTGACTTGTTTACACAAATCAATGCATTTCTCATGCTGATAAGCGTTATCGAAGTTATGAGTAACAAATAAAAAAAGTAGAGTTCCCCTCCAAGCTACCAAAGTCATACATTTGCTTGGGATTCAAGCTTCTTGGATCGCGCACCCACTTGCAAATGCATAGGGACTGATTCAGCCTGTCTCCTGTGAAATGAACCATTGCATCAAATTCATGTGCACCATCTTCTTGTCATCTAAACAAAAACAATTGAATTGTTGTTATAGCCAGAAGATAACTAGTTTAAACATTCAGCCACAATCTGAAAATCATGTGCATAACTGAAAACTCGAATAGATTCGGGCATGGAATTGGCGGGTTGCCAAATTGCTTCCGAGTGATGGTCGATTATAAGCTTCTGGAAAAATGGAACCCTCGCGTCATCTCCTAAATCTACCTGTTGGCGAAACCTGTGATGGATTAACATTGGCTTACTATGGCACAAGAATGAAGAGCGCGACCTGTGGCTAGGGATCTGCAACATTGGCTTGCATTGACTTGGAACTTCGTAGTAAAAGAAACGTCAGTTCAAAGCTATTTCAGATATATTGTAATCATCAACATCGCTTCGAGTGGGCATAAATCTCCACATGAGACTACTAATGCTAGAGCTCATTCACAATCACACTCCACGTTGCCTACAACACACTATCAGTAGGAAGAGAGCAGAAACCATGATAAAATGGCTTCGAATAGGCGTCGGTTCCATTGGTCCTATTTGTTGATGATCCCATTAGTAGTCCTCCTAGCTTTTACATACGCACAGAGACCAGACAGTTCAACTTGGCCCCTGCCGAGCCCCCTGTGGTTCAAGAGAGCTCGAGTTGTTTCCCATTGGTCTTTTTCTGCAACTGCTGCTCGCCATCGGTATGACAGTGGACCTGTGAAGAGTTATAGCAGGCTACAGAGAGCAGAAGCAGTTCTGGCAACAGCCAGGGTCGCCATAAAAGAAGCCGCTAGGAGCCGCAGCAAAAGATCAGTGTACCCTGACCCTGATTATGTTCCTCGAGGTTTGATTTATAGAAACCCCAATGCATTTCATAGGTATCACTATCACTGCTTGCTGTTAAAATGTTATATCCAAGTCCTCTTTTAGATAGCATGAGAAACTAGAGACAGGAAGTCAAAATGAATTGAAATGACACTTAGCTTATTTGGATGTTACAGTTGTGATTCATGAACCAATCATAAAGTGATTGTTAAAGAGGACCATGAAAACGCTAGACTGCCAGTGTACACTCCTAATTTGAACTGATATATGGTTCCAGGAGTTTCATGGAGATGGAGAAGTCCTTCAAGATATATGTATACCAAGAAGGAATACCTCCTCTGTTCCACACTGGTTTTCTGAAGACCGTGTACTCAACAGAGGGACTCTTCATCCATGAGATGAATAAGGGTCAAGTTTTTCAAACCAGCGACCCTGACAAGGCACACGTATACTTCCTTCCATTTAGCATGGCACTAATGGTTCGTTACCTCTATGTTCCTGGAGCTCGCCAGATCCCTGAGATAGGCCTTGTATTGGCCGATTACATAAATGTCATATCAGACAGATATCCTTACTGGAATCAAAGCCATGGAGCTGATCATCTCATGCTTGCTTGCCACGATTGGGTGAGTAGTGTAGTTCACCTTTTCTTCTTCTGGATACATAGGTGATCAATGTTATGTTCCAGCTGATAAACCTGCACATAAAAGTACAAAGGGAGATGATACATCAATGAAATACTATCCAAGTAACTTAGACATCGGCACTCAACCAGCAAAAAAACATGCTAATTATAATGGTGTTATGCATATACATGTATGCAGGGTCCACTGGCATCCTCTTATGTACCTCAACTATTCAATAACTCCATCAGAGTGCTTTGCAATGCTAACACTAGTGAAGGATTCAACCCATCCAAAGACGCAACACTACCGGAGATTAACCTCAAGACTGGAGAGTTCAGCGGTTTGATCAGGGGAACTCTCCCACCTTCTAAACAAACCGTCCTGGCCTTCTTTGCCGGACGTCTCCATGGACATGTTCGGCATGTCTTGTTTGATCACTGGAAAGAAAAAGACAACGAGGTCATAGTCTATGAACGCCTTCCTAATGGAACATCCTATGATTCAATGTTGAGAAGGAGCAAGTTCTGTTTATGTCCAAGTGGGTATGAGGTGGCGAGTCCCCGGATCGTGGAGGCAATCTATGCAGAGTGTGTTCCCGTCATGATTTCTGACGGATATGTGCCTCCGTTTAGCGATGTCATCAACTGGGATTTATTCTCCTTGAAGATTACGGTTAGGGATATCCCCAACATAAAAAGTATCTTGATGGGTGTATCGCAAGAACGATACGCAAAGATGAAAAGGAGAGTCAGGGAGGCGCAGAGGCATTTCGAGGTTAATGTACCGCCTAAGAGATACGATGTTTTCTACATGATTGTTCACTCTATTTGGCTTAGAAGATTGAACATGCATATTCAAGATTCTCAATTTACTCAGGACAGCACAGAAGAATAATTTTGAGTATGAATCTTTTCCAAATATAAAAAGCTATTATCATTCATAAAACTACTATGATTGAGCGTCCTCAACGGGTTGGGTTACGATGACAGGAACAGCAGGAAAATGATAACTTAGTCTCTTATTTGAAAGCGACAACCACATCAGAAGATTCAAAATCATACGATAGCAGAGGAAGAAAAGAAGACTACTATTCACAATGAACACAATCACATATGTGTATAGACCGGGTGTTGAACTTGGACCATATGGATTACTATATTTTCTAAGAGTCCCAATCATAATAATTTTCTCTCAATATGAACAAATCCTCCCGCTTACAGGTAATAAGATAATTTGTGAATCCTAGATTCAGACCACTAGTATGACTCGATTCACGAGATAAAAAACTTAGTCCTTCAGTGTGCAAGACCCTCTAATTCTTTTTTATTCTCCTCCTGACTAATCAAAAGTTCACACTTTTTGTCTCCTATTTCTTTTCACACGCAAGTTCAGTCTTCAAGACTATATATAAACTTAGGTTCGTCATTCATCCCAGGGATATCAATTCATCGACTACAAATAAGTAAGACTAGCCATTCATGAAGGTATGCATCCCCGTTTCTTCTCCAACCTATCTTTTTTCCTAAAGCCTATTGTAGTCAAGGTAGACGAAATCTCGATTCATGACAGAAATGATTATGATTACCTCGTATGAGAGGAGTTCTATGCTTACACATAAACCTTAGATCTCCAGCCTCACCGAGAAACCAGAAATTTTGTGGCAAGCCCCTTGTAATCAAATGCTGAAAATGAACTTGGACAACTAATGTCCTGGTTTCCTTAGAAGCCCTACTGTTACATTTGATCTAACTATCAGTGGATTGTTTTTGCAGCAAAAAATATTGATCAAGGTTGAACTTAACAGACAGCATCCACAAACCGACCACACTTGGGATTTGACAAAATGTTTCAGGCAAGATGAGGATCCACGTGTCAAGGTTTTGACTACTGCCGTCAGTTTCTCAGGTATGTCATATATAAGCACACTCTATTAGCCGTACACGCAACTAAGTGTGTACGGCTTATAGAGTGTGCACAGTTAAAAAGTTGATTTCATAGTTCAGTAACACAAGAGGCTTACATTTGAGTTGGCGTTTGATCAGCCAGGAAAATTGCCCACTACATCGATCTGCAACATGATATATATTCGGTCAGTGAATGAAAAAAAGATATAATGCCATCATGAAGTTTAAATAAGGGATACTAAGACTTTATAATAAAAGAAAAACCAGGCAACTCACAATGCTATCTACCCATCATCTTAACTATGCCTGTGACAATCACACAAATGTTGCCAACAAATACTCTGATTCACACTTCTATACATTCATTTGCACAAACTGAACGTACATTGATATTCAGATATTGGTCGTTAACATGACAAAACTGATATTATAGCCCGATTTCTGGCAGGAATTCAATCAGCAGCATTCAAAGGGGAAGACAAGGATCACATAGAAGTAATTGGCGACGGGGTTGATGTGGTGGAGCTCACAATGGCACTCAAAAGCAAGATCGGGCGCGCAGAGGTGGTGGAGGTCAACCTGATCAAAGAAAATAAAGAGGAGACGAAAGATGATGAGAAAAACAACAATCCAGGCGACCTGTTTCCATATCCATGGGTGCACGTTACTCCTATCTTTCCGTTGACAGAAACTAATGCCAATCCTGCTTGTTGCACTATCATGTGAATGATGGGGGAAAAAGCAACAAGAATGATCATGTTGGCATGATTTGAGAAAGGGATATAGATGGATATAAATGCAAAACATGTGCATAAAACATGTCAATAATGTTGTTACATGAGTTTTCTATTTATACATCTGTCCAAAGGGTTGATCCTTCAAGTCCAACTCTTTTCTCTATTGCATGCCTTTATCTCTCCATCGGTCTTTCATGTCACCTACACTACAACTCATTGTCCAATAAGCCAGTAGCATCATCCCATCTCTGACGAGTCTCACCACATAATCAGAACCATATAAGAAAAGCTGCAAGCTTAAACAATCGAAGTATGGATCACAAGACCCAAAACAGAGAGAGTATCACGTAAAGAAGTCATTAATATTATTTCTACATGTAGTCCTATAGTACTCCAGATAAGCACAACTCCATGGTAATTTTAGTTTCATTTGAATGAAAAAGAACCTAATGGGATGGAATCGCCCGGAGTAAAATTTCATCAAAATAACAATTTCAGCATTTTCGATTGATCATGAAACTTGTTAGTTTCTTATACGGTTCATGATGTAACACAATTATCACATCAAATAAAACTATATTTCAACTGCATATGCTTCAACCTCCACAATATTTTTCTTTACTATTATGAAAAGTTTCTATTGAGCATCCATTATGAATAAATTTGGATAGCATATATATATCAAGGACACTACTGATTGAAGCGATCTTCATCCCAATATACCAAAATGTAACTCATATTTCTCCAAAAGTCTTTACGCTACCCATTCTAATATTCTATAGCAATGCTGCAGTAGTTTCTATCCCTGACGACATCCCAAAATGAACCATGCTTATCGTCCTAAATCCAGAAACATCAGGACAAGAAACGACATGATCGGTAAACACATACTCTATTATTCACATTATCTATTAATATAGAGAAGAAAATATAATTCCTTTTACTCTTTGACTTTCTGCACAGGGATGGATACGTTCTTACTATAACAAATCGTAGCATCTTATCACCTTATTCGAACTCTTTTCTATTCTAGAAGAATGTGTTCAAGCTTATGACAAGATCATCTACCTTGGTTCAGATTTTGCAACCAAAACTAAGATTGACATCAATTGACAATTGTAAAGGACAAGTTTGACTTACAAACAACGAAACAACGACATTTCCATTTGGGCGATAAAATCACATTAGTCCTCCTCTCCCAAACCCCTTCTCTCTACTGGTATATCAATTTTGATCTTATAATTAATAATTCCCTAATATAAATAGATTTTTGTTTTCACCTTTTTAAATAAATAAGAATTTTTCATAAAAGATGTAAATAATGGATGATGTGTTGTCATTCCATAATAATTTTGTATATTCACACATATATTCCAAAAAAAAAAGAAAGTTAAATTAATTGAGATCCACAACTAAAATATCTATTTTTTATGATTCAGATATAACCTGTTAATGCAGAAAAAAATAAAAAAAAAATTTTAACACACAATCCATCTTCCAAAAAAATATACTCGTTTTGTTCTAATTTAGTTATAATATTTTGGTTAGTCTTATATAAATACAATATTTTTATTTTTTATTTATTAATTAATTTATATTAATATAATCAAATTATTTTATTATCTTTTTTCTTCTTCTCTCTCATAAATTGTATTACTTCAAAAAAAAATTCTTCAATAATATTTATATATAGATTCAACATACTTATCAAATCTCATATACTATCAAATATTTCTAATTGAATTGAGTGGGGGAATTCCACCATAAATATTGAAGAAAATTTTTGTTCATAACGTCATAAACAAGATCAGAACACGACCGACCCCGGCACTTGTCTTGGATAAAAAGATAACTAGGTCGCAACTCCTCGTCACAACCTCTCACATTCTCAATCAACTCAAGCAATTGCCAATCAGCCACGACGATGGATTCGAAGTTGACGGAAATCAGCCAAACATTCGAGCGATTGAAGGCGGCGGTGATTCGCAAGGATTACGACACCGCAACTCGTCTCCTACCTCAACTCAAGGTACCCAACAACATAAACCCTAGATTCGTTGTGTTGATTCCAAGTTTAGGCATCGATTGAAGTTGTGTGGTGATTCGATTGAGGGATGAATTTGGTGTTTGTGGTTGTGCGTGTGGATGAATTCAAGGATCCGATCTTGAGGGTTGGTAATAGGAGGGATGCGATTGGGGTGGGTTTGATGTGGAGTTTGTTGAGCTTTATGATCTATGTTTTGATGATGTACGAAGAGGACGACAACAAAGCGGGCTATTCTTGTCCAGGATAGGGTGTGGAGATGTTTCAATGACATGTTAACTTAAAAAAAGGGGGGTAAAAATTGGTGATTGGATTGTTGGAAGGGATTTATGAGTGGATAGGAGATCAGAAGCATGAATTCCTGTAGAAAATAGCATCATTTGAGTTGGAGAGTGAATTGGTTTTAGTTATAGTGCTCATTATCTGACTGCGACGTTTTAATCTTTCCATCGATTCTGGTGTGGATTGGTAAGTGAAAAAGTGAACTTGAACAAAAATGGATCATGGATGGACGGAAGCTGTATGATTCTTGAGACTTTCCTCTTCAGTTTAAAATTGTTTTTGTTTTGTGAGGTAGCAGAGGATAGAGGAGGTTGAGATTTAGGTTGACGTCGTCCTTTCAAAGGGTGACTAAGAAATGCATCTGGCAAGGAAGATTCATTGGATTCTATGTGTAGGAGACGTTTGAGGATGAGAGTTAAATCGAAATACATTGCCTCTTTTTGGAAGTGGTACATGGATGTGGTGACACTTGCATGCGAGTAATATTTAATATCGTTTTAACTTTTAGGGAACTTCTCCAGTATGAAATATAGTGGAACTGAACATTTAGGTTATGTGATTTTGCATGTCCGGTTCATGCCATTCTGAAGTTTCCCTCTTAACTCTTTATAAGCTTAATGTAAGCTTACTACACAGTCTTGGATTTACAACCAATAAGCTATGGGGTGTTCAGGAACCTTTCTACTTTCCAGTATCCTTGTAATTTCCTTCTTCAATTGTGAAGCCCTAATCACAAGTGAAAATCCCTGCTGTGAGTATATTCATCTATGTTATCATCTTGTAGGTATTGCTGACAGGTTTCACAAGTTTACCGCCCTTGTTCGAGCAAACACGTAATGCTCTGCAAGAGCTGGCTATTGCAAGTAAACCTACACACTTCCTCTGTTCTTCGTAAATGCACTTCATATACTTCCTTTCTTATACTTCTATGTTTATACAGGGGATATATATGAGCATGCAGTTGTTCTGAGAGTTCATATGGAGGATGAGGAGGCCTTCGAGAGGGATTTTCTCCAGTTAAAACCTTATTACACCGATATTGGGTACAATTCAACTCTTTGCTAAAATGTTAGTCCAATCCCTGCCAGATATGATCTTACCAAAAAAGTGTTTAGGGATAATTTTTTCTATTTAACAATGCAATTTTACTGAATGAAATCTCATATTATATTTTATTGAAAGGACCTTTTATTTAACCTTTTATTGTTCTCCTTATCTATATTATCTTTATGTCAATATAAGATACAAGAAATATTTTGCTTTGTTGAAATGTTTTTGAGAATACATTTGATGAATTGTTTATCAGGAATTTCTTTGCCTTGTGCATAGGCGCATGGGTTGCTAAACTAGTTTTTTGTACATCCTGAACAATTTGTCCGGATCAATGTGTCAAATTTTGTTTGTAATCTTAAACCCAATATTATTTATCTTGATTCTTTATTAACCTCCCTATATGAATGGATAAAATCAATCTGAGCTTCTTGTACCAAAAAAATAAATAAATAAAATACAGTCATGTCTATTGGGGAATACTTCTGTTGCAAAGTTCTATGATAACTGTTGCAAATATGGGTTGATTCAAGATATATATGTCTCATTTATTTTTCTTCCCTCATGGAACAGGGACCGTCTGCCACAATCTCCTCGGGAGTGCCTTATCTTAGGTCTCAACCTGTTGAGGCTCCTTGTTCAGAATAGAATAGCCGAATTCCACACAGCACTGGAATTGCTCTCGCCTGCTGCATTGCAGAACCAATACATTAAGCATGCTGTGGAGCTTGAGCAATCATTTATGGAAGGAGCTTACAATCGTGTTTTGAGTGCTAGACAGACATTGCCTGATGAAACCTACCGCTATTTTATGGATCTTCTAGCTAAAACAGTCAGGTATTTTTGACTATGTGATTCTTGTGACATGTATCATTATTGTTTAGACATGTGATGAATAGTATTTTGTCTCTAGGTTTGCATCTCCGAGTCCTGTCTTTCTGCCCTTTTAGTTGTATTTAAGAAGATCTACACTTCCACATAACTTTTTGATGGGATTCCTCAATAAATAGTCAGCGGCGACGTGATGACAATTAGTGGATAATATGCCCGATTCATTCAGTGCTTCAGCCATTTGATTCATAATAAGTACTAGCTAGAAAGAACTTCCTGAGGATTTTTGGTCAAGATATTATGTCTTTCTATTCTTCCATATGTTAGTTTCAGGGATGAGGTTCGAGGCTTTCGAATGAGACGGTGTGCTTAGCCCAAGACTCCACTTTCCTTGAAAGTCTAGGTTTATTGAAGTATTTTGGGCTTCGATGTCAATAAGTTGGGTGTTTTGATTTCCTTCATGATGGTATGACTTATAAGCATTCCTCACTACTTGCAGAGATGAAATAGCTGGGTGCTGTGAGAAGGCATTTGATTATCTCTCAATAAGTGATGCTCGACAGATGCTGCTATTCTCTTCTGACCAGGAGCTAGTCGAGTATAGCCAGGAGGTAATCACTGCCAACTCTTGATTCCTTAGAATCTAGGTTCTACTTGAGGCTCGTATAACTTGGAATTTTTATTTTTATTTTTTTTATAACATATAGCTTGGAATTATTGGTTCTATCTAATCTTGGTACTGTGTAAAGCATTTCCATCTTATTGTCTTCAACTTTAATTTTCACCCAAACATAGACTTCCATGACTTGATTCTTCCTATTTTCATGCAATCAAGGTTGCCAAAAGGGGAATAAAAATGTTCTCAGGATTAGCTAGGTCAACCTGATATGTAACATCTAAATACTTTGTTATGATTTTTTTTTGTGAAAAGTGAGTACGTTGTAATGATTGGTCATATGGATACCGGAAGGTTTTAATTGTTAATTACCTAGTAACAAGAACGTTTAATCTGTCTTTTTCCTGAATAATTGACGCTATACTGGCTTGTGTGTTAACTGTAAAGCATATTTCTCAAAATACTTTCATAGTTGTCCAAAAATCCTGTACGTCTCGGGATATGAATACATAGTGAAGGATAATTCTATACCTCATCTATGCATCTGTGGATATTTTCCATATCACTGAACAAAGATGTGATGGAGGCTCCATTAATGTGGTTTGTCATACTTCTATTGAATCTGGTACGTAGTGCATTTTTTTTCCCCCCTTTGTATGACCTTTTAGTTCAACATTGCTTAACATGAGTTTTTGTTTTACCAGGAAGATCGCCAATGGGAGATAAAGGATGGTTCTGTGGTGTTCAAAAAGGCGAAAGAGGCTGCTAACTGCAAAGAAATTCCATCTCTGCAACTCATCTCTCAAACACTCAGTTACGCAAGGGAGCTGGAAAGGATTGTTTAAGCAGAGATTTGCTCTTGCCCTGTTTTTGTCTCTGCTACTCATCACCCAAACACCGAGTGCGAGCTTCGATGAGACTTTCCGTGTGATTGAGCATCGGTAGCGTGCTTGTATTTGACTAACAATTGGATGAGAATTTAGTTCGACTAGCTTTGTCTGTTCTGTTGGTCAAGTTTCATTTTCCTCTTAAACCTTGACATGATTGTTTCTCTATGGTACATCGTGTATTGGAAAAGCTCAACGACTCGGAGCAATTCAAAGACCACTACTGTTGGTAGTTTGATATGACTTTGATGCTTATGAGAATTTTATCGGCAAGTGCATATCGCAATCTGAAACGTCATGGTCCTTTCATGACGCAGCAGCTAACTAGCGGCTCTAAAAGTGAAAGTGTTACATTTGGATAGCCATTATGGCACTATCTGTTGTAACCATAAGTCCTTAGCTTTTGCGCAAGATTATCAAGACCACAGATGAAAATTACAAGTAACCAAAAAGCACAAAATCTACAAGCTTAATGCATTCAAGCATTTTCTAATCTTCTTAGTACTTTCCACCATACATCAACATTATCGACCAGACCGGGTGTTTCAGTGACGGACACTGATCCAGTGGAGTTGGTACATTTTTACAGGAAAAGTTCTCACAAGTAGTTCTACAGAATTTCAAGACGATGCGATGATAACATCCTAAGCAAAAATTTCCACCGGTGTAACTTCTTCAATCAAGGTTTTTCCTTCCTTCATTGTTTTCCTCCCAGTATCAAAAGATCTCCCTTTGGCTAGGTATTCCAAGATTGAAGCCTTTTCTACCTTCACGACGCTAGCCAACGACAACCAAACTTCCACTTCCTGCTCGCACACCCAACACATGATAAAATACACCTTCCTCTCTGCATGCTTGAGAAGACTCTTCAATTCCGCCCCGCCCTTTTCGCTTTTCTGGACTTCTCGGACCTCAGGCATTTGGCCGCGGTCTGGATTAACCTCTGTAAGTCACACAAGCCACAAATAATTGCAGAGCCATTTAACAATAATAACGATGTTATATCGTCCAGTATAGCAAATCCAAATTGTAGCCCTCCGATGTCCCTGAAGGCAGGAGAACAAGTCTGTTCCAGACAATAAGATAAGACCTCTGACAACGTTTCTGGCTTACCTCCGTGGCCTAAAGCAGAGGAGATGCTCAAAACGCTCATCGCAGCTCCTACTGCATCTGACCTCCAATCCCCGTTATAAAGACGGAGCGTGAAACAGCAACTGTATAGTATGTCGATCAGGTGAAAAGCTATAAGTGGAGATGGTTCTGCAATGGTAAGATTGCTAACTGGGAGCAATGGGGTTTCTGGCCCGGCTGGAATCTCATTTGCTGAGTCACTTTCAGCATCGTCTTTAGAAAATTCTGGTTTGTCATGGGTAGATAATGGCTTTACCAGTTGTGTTCCGTCCCTGCTTAGAGTTAATGTTCTAGCGGAGGGCTTCAGCCACCATGGATCCCATGGCTCGATCATCTTGCTCAGCTCTCCTGAAGCCACAGCCCTCCTGAAGAGTTCCTTTTCTTCAGTAGACAGGTCATCATACTCTATCTCGCCTACTGCAGATTTAAAGAAGCAACTCTCCATTTAGATAAACTAGTGACAACCTACGGAAATTATTAGCTTGCAAAGGCATTTCGCTATTTGTTATTGTTTATTACAAAGAAAACATGCAGAGGTATATACGTGATAGAACCTTCTGAATAGTTCCTTGGGACAACGTTGTTTCTGCAAAATTCATGAGGAACAACAGGATGAGATAAATAAAATCAGGAAGAAGAACAAGTTAGTAGACTGAAAATATGAGGAAGATTAATGTTCAAATCTTATTTGGGCATGCTAAATAATAAGTGCAGAGCTATAATACGAAAACATAGCTATTCTGAGAGTCCGGTAATCTATCTAAAGAGTTTCAACAGTTTCTCTTTAAGCAGTAATACCGAAGTGGGAAACACTATTTCCTTGGACTCATAGCAAGCCAGCAAGGTCTAACAAGATTTTTTCATATTGTTAAGTTTCATACCAGCGAGCCTTGGACTCGAGAGTGATCAAGAACCAGTGTTTCGACCAATACAGGACTCCCAGCTAGTTAGAGACGTTACAACATACCCAACACTGTTACGTGCATCTGAAGTGTAGAAAGGCACACTATTATTATCTTTCACTAGCCAAAACCTTTGAACATAAAATCCAAAATATTTCTCGTACAATCAATTGCCCAATCTCCATATTTCAACCTTTGCAAACTTGTTTAAGCACATTATAGAAAACCAATGGATCTGCAACTCAGGAAGCCTCAAAGAGAAGTATATTATTTTTGGCCGAATCGGCTGGAAATCCCCATTTGACCAAAGGGTGAGTTACATTTACGCCATGTTTCACTGCCATCTACTTTCCAGCTTCAACGATACAGAAATGCCACATAAACATTCCGTTACTTCATATAACTTCACTAACTTCATTAGATTCTTTGCCTTGGCTTCTAAGGTCCCAAAAGCAATAGCAGCTAGTCCCTACAAAGGCAACAATATACCATGCTTACAACAGGCAAGTGAATTCGCGTTATATTCAACTGCTTTTTATACACCTCCTAGGGATCATCTCAGAAAACTTGAAGTGAATTACCAGAGTAAAATACAGTTTATACAACGCAACTTCACATACTTGTGGAGAGAGTTAGTGGTGCATACCATCATCCTCCATAACATCCTCTTCTTCAGAGTGAAATCTTTTCAGGATCTCCAGCATCTTCTTCTTCGCTCCATCGTCAGGTTTCAGCTGCCTAAGCTCTTCCAAAACATTTTCTCGCATAAAAGACTCAGTGCAACTGAGGGAATGAGACTGCAAGCACAACATAAATCAGTGTTGAGTGAAATACTAAACAATTCAGGGAAATGAAGAGTACCACAGCAGAAAGCTATCTGAACTATTGCACCAGCAAATTCATAGGAGCTGGTGATAGTTATAAATCACATATTATACACTGTACAATGAATAAGTTGTTACTGTTGATCTATATCCTTTAAAGAAAACATAAGCTATGTAGAATCCTAAAACATACACAGCCAAAATGTCCTGAGTTCTTATACAAAAACAAATTAAGTCTATGAGTTTACCATATAACACATTTTCGGAGGTTGAGTTAACGGTTTGGTTAATGCCTACCGTCTACATAATGAAGGATTCTGATGGAAAAAAGCCTTGCATAACTACAATATTGTTGGTAGATTGTAGTTATGACTATTTAGGAATATTCTGCACGAAGTTAATGTTACTTTTTGATTTGCTTACTTTTTTTCTTCTTTTCTGAAAAGGTATTTCTATTTGCTTGCTTTGTATTTAAAGCTGTCGAATTCTCATCATACTTGTTAGGTATTAGCATTGTAGCGTGCGAAGTAGACTAGATGTTGATAATATGTTTTCTTGTTTAAATTGGAGGAAACTCATTTACTTATCTGCCGGTGGCTAGTTGTTGGTAATATTTATGGCTGAGTGTAGGCTATATTTAAAAATGGCAAAATGATTTGCATAGACTAGGCAGTGAATGAAAAGTGCATTCCTGCATGTTTTTTTTTTCTTTTAACTTTTTCAAGTTCGAAATATCTAATGTAGTTTTCTATGCATTCATTTTCTTTCTCCGATTCACGTTATCGAATCAGACAGGAAGTTCTGGATGATTGGAGATTGTTCAATACCTTTGTATTATAAGCTATATATGGTTATGCAATTGCTCTTTCGTATTGATTAGTGTTAATCTCGTTTGAAGATTTTGAGGTCATATGATGAATATGATGGGAAATTTCAGTTTTCTTTCCCTAGGTTTTTGATTGATTTTGGGTTTTCTATCATTTGATATTTCTATGCACACTTATTTTGATTTTTTGTTTCATAGCGTGGCTGTACTTAGCAACGTACCCCTGCATTGGACCCCTATATGGCTATGTGCAACGGTATCTGGAGGAGCTATCGAGAAGGATTTCTAGGAAGGATTTCTGTTCTGAGCTACTTAGGGTGGAGAAGAAGCTATCATTTTAAATTTTTAAGATTTTGTTTGCATTTTATTCTTTTATTCATTTATTTAGGGATCTTATCGTCTCCCTACGTGATTCACATGTTCAAGGTGTGCATCACGATAATGTTTCTCTCCACATTCTGGTTGTTTCCGTTGATAAATCAGTTAAGATTGTGTTTTGATGATTGGGGATGGGACCGAGGGAACACTTCTTTCAACAATTATTATGTCGCGTTGGTTGCGATCTTGAGGACACATACAATCTATAAGATGGATCGCAAATGGAAAGATTCAAAAGGATTCGTCTTTTTATATAGAATATGATATATTTTTGAATGAAATATCTATCCGTAAGTATCTTTTTTCAAATTTTTAATGAATATTTATTTTAATTGAATGAATTTTTTAAAATATATTCATTTTGTGTTTTTTTTTAAAGAACCCAGTTTTCATTTACAAAAATAAAATAAAATTTGCACCAGATACTTAGCGATAATGTACACCAGATATGTCATTCAAAAATGTATCATATTCGATAGCAAAACGCGAATTCTTTTGAATTTTTCCATTTGCGATCTTATAGATTGTATGTGTCCTCAAGATCGCAACCAGCACGTCATAATCATTGTTGAAAGACGTGTTCGGCACACCTTGAACATGTGAATCACGTAGGGAGACGATAAGATCCCTAAATAAGAGAATAAAATGCAAACAAAATCTTAAAATTAAAAATGAAAATCGAAGCAAAACAAAAATACACACTTCGCCACCCTAAGCAGCTCAAAACAAAAATCCTTCCTCGACAGCTTCTCCAGATAGCCATATAGGATGTACTATATTCATCCCAAAAAATGTGTATATTCATATTCATCCCATATTCCTTACCGATCTTGAGATGATGTACTACTATCTCTGTTTCGAGTCGCGGCTCAACTTCATGGGAAAGATCATAATAGTAAAGCTGCCTCTTCTGAAGAAGGAGTTCTATGCGTCATTGGACTCTGTAGATTATCCTGCTGACACTGAAGGTTATAATACATGGTGTGAAAAGACTTGTTTGGTGCATCTGGAGTTTCAGCGGATGTTCTATTCTCCCGGAGCAAGGTCCTTCATACGATTTTGTATGAACGTTTCTATTCATGCCACGGTTAGTTTCAATCAATTTTTTAGTTTTTATTTATCGATTAAGTTAAATAGATAATGAGTAATTATTTATTTATTTATTATTTTAGGGCGAACTGCAGGACGACATGCCCAGAAACATGGCGACATTGTTGAGCGTGTGGCCTGACTTCCCCTTTGACATTCATAGGCTTATGGTAAAAAACTGTTATTACAACATTAGAGCTCAATAGGTGAGTAGATCTGCAACACTTCCCTTCTCCCTTAGTCGAGAATAGTTCAAAGGATAGCAATAGTTCAAAATAAAACTAGATTCAAAAACCTGTTAGATGAGAAGGTTTTGGTGCATGACCTCGAGGCTTATGTTGCATATGCACTTCAACGTAATATTATTGTGGTTATAATTTATATTCTCATGTAACAACATGATTTTCTGAAAACATTAATATTCTCTCTCGAGCAATATTAACGCTATTATTTTTTAACAAACCATATTATTTCTATTATGAATTTAGAAAAACAATGTATAAAAATTTTGTGAAATCCTTTTAATTTGTGACATCTATGTAGATAACTGATACATGTATCAAGTTATATATTTCTATATCAACTTAATCCACGATATTTATTACTTGAGTATTCATATAATTTCTTTCGACCTCAATTGTACGACACATATCATTCAAAAGGCGATCAATCTTATGAAAACATTAAAAATGTAATAACCATTTAATCATGAGCTATATTAATCATAACTTAATAATAAATACATATTTATGAATTTAGCAAACATTTATCTTAGTGTTTTGAAATTTAGTTCATAATTTTAATGTTTGGACAACATATCATTCAATGAACCAAATAACATAAAATAATAAGGATAAAGTGCATCAATTTGAGTTTGAATTGAGCCGTGCGTAACGATTGGACCGAATGAAATATCTAATGGGCCTGGGCCTATTGTTAGGCTTAAAGCCCAACCAAAACCCTAAGTCTTATCCTTCCCTCCTCCTTCTCCCTCACGCCTCAGCCTCCTTCTCCTCCCACACAAAGCCGCCGCCCTCAGCCACGCCTCAAACCCCGCAGCCCGTCCCAGCCACTGCCACCGAGGTAACTATGCCCTTCAAATAGTATGAGATTGTAATAAATGGGCTGGATTGTTCTGCTTTTGTTGCTCGATCACTGTAGCATATTGTTGTTTCAATAATTTGATCCTGAAATATAAAAATCATATTTAATATTTTTTTTTATCACAAATACTAAGTAATAGATGGTTAAATTCACATAAAAATGATGGATGGGTTATATTAAAAAATGGCAAAAAGATTTGCATAGATTAGGCAGTGAAAGAAAAGTGCATTCCGCATGTTTTTTTTTTTTTTTTTACATTTTCAAGTTCGAAATATCTAATTTAGTTTTTTACATTTTCTTTCTCCGACTCACGTTATCGAATCAGAGAGGAAGTTCTGGATGATTGGAGATCGTTCAATACCTTCGTATTATAAGCTGTATATGGTTGTGCCATTTCTCTTTGGTATTGATTAGTGTTGGTCTCGTTTGAAGATTTTGGGGTCATATGATGAATATGATGGGAAATTTCATTTTTCTTTCCCTAGGTTTTTGATTGATTTTGGGAAATTTCATTTTAGGAAGAGAGGCGAAGTTCGTTGATATCGTGCATGCGAAGAACTACATTTGTCGTATGAAAACTGAGCCAATGCGGGCCTTCGTTCTTGAGGCAAACTGAATCCTTTTGAACCTTTCCATTTGCGATCTTATACATTGTATGTGTTCTCAAAGATCGCAAATGGAAAGGTTCAAAAGGATTCGCGTTTTGCAATCGAATATGATACATTTTTGAATGACATATCTGTTGTACATGATCCGTAAGTATCTCTTTTCAATCTTTTAATGAATATTGATCTAAATTGAATGATTTTTTGTAAATATATTTATTTTATCTTTTTTTAAAAGAAAAGAGTTGATGTATCTTCATATTCATCTCATATTCCTTATTGATCTTGAGTTGATGTACTACTATCTCTGGTTTGCTCAACTTCATGGGAAACACCATTGTTGTAAAGCTGTCTTTTCTGAAAAAGGTTTTGGTGCATGACCTAGAGGTTATCTAGCTCTAGAGGCGTCATATTGCAAATTATAACCGGGTGTGTAACCCCTGGTCTTTTGTACTGATCCTATACCATCAACATCCATCCGATGTCTCTTTGGTGTTTATGTTGCCCTGTAAGGTTTATTCGATTAAGCTTAAGAGGGAATCCTGTCATACATCTCGTGTTTCTATGCCATCTTAGCATTCTGTACGTAGTGCTGTAGTTTTCCCCTTCAATTACATGTCGTACAATGGTCTTTTTTCAATTCTTCCTTGAATGAATACTCTCCTACTTTGTGGGGAATCATCATCAGGAGCGACAGAGCTTCAAAACTGTTGCAACTGCAATAGATGCATCGGAAGGTTAGATACGCAGCATCTATGATCGAACATGATTATCATGATTTGATCACTGAAGGAATATACGGTTAGATATCATTCATCTAGCATACGTGTATTCCTCTAGTGGTCAAATCATGATTATCAAATGGAATCATACATGAAGATGAATGCACTGTGTCGTGTATTCCTCTAGTACATTTCACCACACATTCACCTGTTCATAGCTTTCTCTCTCTAGAAATCCTCCGTGCACTGTTCATTATCATATTTAGTAAACGTGTTTTGAAATGCACGAGGGTTTTGTTTATATTTAGGTAAACATTAGGGTTTTGTTTATTCCAACAACATTATCATATTTAGTTGACATGTTTTGAAATGCATATTGGAACTACTCCAATTTATTGATAACGGTCCAACTATCTTTAGATATATCGAAGAACAACATCAACGTAAACTAATAGGATATATTATTTGCATCGAATCTCGTTTCATAACTGTTGAGCATGATAAATTTAGGAAATATGTACGATAATCTCTTAATCCGATCGTTCAATTTTATTCTTGCGTGATTTTTAAAAATGATTGTTTTAAGAAAATTAAAAAGAAGAAGCAAAGATTAATTGATTTTTTTTTTTACAATTTTTAGTGTTGCATTTACTTTCGATGTATGAACCCCTCTTACCGGTTTGAGTTTTATTTGTGTCGTTTGTAATTTTATTGATAGAAATTGGATTTTACAAAAAAGAATTCTTGTTTTTCGATTTTTTGAGCACCGTCATATTGGAACAAATATAGATAGTTCTATATTAAAGATACCGATGAGTTTAGATAATACTATTTCTAATGACTTTGCAATTAATAGTTTGAAAACTGAAATTTCTATTTATTTAAACGATCAATTATTTCTAATTATTTCATAAATTATACGAAATTCACTATAATTGTTTCTACAATATACTGACTCTATCCCAAAGTAAATTTATGTTATTCCTTGTAACTCTTATTATCAAATATATATAATATTCTCTTCGTCTCATAATAAATATAACAATGAAATTTTATGTATGTTGAATTTTTATAAAATTTGATGAATAAAAAATATTTTTTTGAGAATAT
Organism: Drosera capensis; assembly: GCA_001925005.1. Classification (NCBI taxonomy): domain Eukaryota; kingdom Viridiplantae; phylum Streptophyta; class Magnoliopsida; order Caryophyllales; family Droseraceae; genus Drosera; species Drosera capensis. The sequence continues at coordinate 18,690 of LIEC01012222.1, read as the reverse complement.
TGAGATTTACTGTAATAGTGATAAGAAAAATATAGTTGATGTATAGTGTGTTTGGTTAATTATATATTTTTTTATATATAATTTTCAGATAATATAGTGCTATAATTTTTATGAGAAATCAAAAAAGATAAATATTGCATTATGATATAGAGAGAGTACGTTAATCTCGATTTACCATTAAAATAGTTTTATCTCTCATTTAATTAGTTATATCAGTAAAAAAAATAAAACCCCCAAAATTTTAACTTTCATATTTATAATATTTATTTATTGACTAAAAAAGTACAATTAATAATATTACGATCGTCTTTGAGGATTCGACCCTTACTTTCATTATCATATTAGTTTAAATATTTTTATAGTTTAAATAAATACATATAAATTCTAATTTGAGATATATGCGATAACATACAAAAATTCAAAAAACAATGTGAAAAAGAGAAAAATAAAATAAAAAGGAAATCAGAGACAATCCCTGCAATTATGTTTCATCGATGCAACTCAAATTCCACCGTCGTCTTTTTGTTATCTAAAATATTCTTTTGTTGAAAGCGATTGTTGCTTAAAGAATTTTACCAGGTGTAACTTTTGAATTCGAACTTTTGCCATTCACACAAAATAATCAATCAAAACAAGTAGTAAGGCAACATTACGAAATTCACTACAACCGTTTCTACAATACACTCATTCTATCCCAAGTAAATTTATGCTATTCCATGCTATTCTTACTATCTAATATATATAATATTCACTTCATCTTATAATAAATATAACAATAAAATTTTATGTATATTAAATTTTTATAAAATTTGATGAATAAAAAATATTTTTTTGAGGATAATGAGATTTACGGCAACAATTATAAGAAAAAATAGTGGATGTATAGTGTGTTTAATTAATTATATATTTTTAGATAAAAAATTTTCAAATAGGATAGTGTTACAACTATTATGGGATATAAAAAAAACAAATGTTGCACTTATGGAATAGAGAGAGTACGTTAATCTCGATTTATCCACTAAATTAATTTTATCAATAAAAAATAAAAACCCCAAAATCTTAACTTTCATATTTATAATAGTTGTTTAAATTGACTAAAAAAATAGAATAAATAATATTGAGATCGTTTCTGTGGATTCGACCCTTATTTTCACAACCATATTAGTTTAAATATTTTTATAATGTAAATGAATACATATAAATTTTAATTTGACATAACTGCGGTATCAATGTGAAAAAGAGGAAAAAAAAAAAAAAAAAGAAATCAAAGACAATCCCTGCAACTATGTTTCATGGATGCAACTCAAATTCCGTAGTCGTCTGTTTATTGCCTAAAATATTCTTTTGTTGAAAGCAATTGTTGCTCAAATAATTTGACCAGGTTTAACTTTTGAATTCGAACTTTTATCATTCCAAAGTTTGCGGCCGAAGCTTGTATCCTAATTTGTGAGATTGAGATTCTCAGGTCCATGAAATTCTTTACCAATAATTTAGAACTTATATGATCCAATCAAAAATCAATTTGGTCGGGCATCGACTTTTGCGATTGCGGTTGAATTTTGAAAGGGGAAATCTTTTATGTTGTTTGTTGAGGCTTATGAAGTTAAGGGTTTCATGGTAAGTGATGGAGATACATTCAGCAACGGGATGACTACAATTTGCAGCATAGACGTTAAATCCCTTACATTAATTGCAATTATGGTATTAGTTCCGTCCCAATTTAATCACTACAATATTTTGACACAACACAAGATTCATGTATACGTTGAATTTATATGAAATTTGATAATAAAAAAATAGTATTTTTTTAAAGCTAATTTGATATAAGTCAGATTTCACGGAGACAATGAAAGAGGAGGAGGAAGAAGATGATGTGACATTTTTATTATATTAATATAAATTTATCATAAAAATAAAAAATAAAAGCATTTGTGTTTATATTGAAGTAATAAAAAAAAATAATATTATAATTAAATTGAAACGAAAAAGATATTATACACCAAAGTCCAAAACATCAAATGATCCAATAACAAATGACAAAAAACCAAGAAATGTACAATAGGAATCATTTCACAAATTAACTAAAATGTATAGGTAAAAGCCGACAGTGGCGCTTTGCATCCCTAGGCAAGCATATGGATCGAGTTGTCATGCAACCCGCTAACTATGTGTCATTTGACACATACAACCGTAACCTAATATGATGGAAAATTCTAGGTTATTGTGTCCCCCCAAAGCTCGCAACAGATATTACAAGCGATAACATACAGTGTATAACATTTTCACACTTTTTTTGAAACAACTTTTTGCAGATATAGAACACTATTGTTGTGAACCGATACACGCCTTTTGCATAAACTTTAGTGGGATTCATGAAATTTAACATTAGTAGTGATCTATGGCTGAAGAATCGATCCTTTATCAAAAAAAGAAAATAGAAAAAAAGAACTTATGTGCCATAATTGTTGTTGTTGGGGGGTGGTTGTGATCTTTTCGAAAAAAGGCTAACGAATCTATTCGTATAACTAGGGATAAGCAAAAGACGAAACCAACCTTAATTGTCCTAAGAGCATTCGGTGTTTTAGACAAATATAGTCATTATGTAATTCACCTATTTGAAAAGAGAAATTCTGTCGAAAAAGAAGATGAGATTGAACCTGTCGACATATCTAAATGGTATCATGCAAAAAGAGAATCCTCATTCAAGGACGAAGCCAGAAAAATGTTTTAGAAAATACAAATGACCGCTAAAAAATACATATACATTGTATACCATAATCAAAGTTTATACCTTAGTTGTGAACTAACTTAAAAAGAAAGAACCGGCATAAGTTCACATAAAACGTTAAAGCAACAAATCGGTATGTATTTTAATTTATTTTGCATAGCCATAAATATGCATTGATAGAGTTATTCATCACAAAGAAAACGATATACTTCTATTAATCATATAGAGCAAAAAAGCATCATATAATTAAAGTTGGAAAAAGGAAAAAAATAAAAGAAAATTATGAGAAAAGGGAGAGAAACCTTCTAATTCCAATTAGAAGATTGAAAAGAACTTGGAAAAAGCAATAATAATGCTCCGGACCATCAGTTTGGGAAGAAATGATTAAACCATAAAAGACTACTTCGGCACTTTATTAGCTGATAACAAACAACATAATTGTTGACAAAGCGTTAGAGAGATCTGTATGAAACAAGGCCCAATAACAAACAAACCCCCTAATAAAAGATGAGGAAGGCCAGTTTCAGATGAATTACGCATGCTCCATCGACAATCCGGCCCAACTATAAATCCAGCCCAATTCTCTCTTATATACTATTAAACCATCGGCGATTTCAATATGTTTTCAAATTAGGGTTTGTTTCAATTGAAGCATTGGAGATGGCGGCGGAGGGAATGGGATCGAGCAAGAGGCAGCGACGATCGAGGAGGGTTGTGTATGTGGCGATGGCGTTTCGTCTTTTGGGGATCGATCTCGGCGAGCTCGAACAACGATCGAAATCTTACGTGTCCAAAAGCTACGAATTCCCGGACGCACCAATCGTCTGCGAGGTCGATTACAAAAAGGATGGTCTCCCCTGGTGCATGGGCGTGTTCGCTGTCGATGAGTCCAGTTTCTATCTCGTTGGTGGCGAATATCCCCATAAAGATTTTCGGAAGTATGGTATAGGACGTTTCGACGAGAACAACATGCCGCGCAACATCTACAGATTCAATCCACTGGAGGGGACCACAGCAGCAGCAGCGTCGTCGTCGTACCCTGTTGCCCCCGTCCTCCTCGAAGACGCACACCTGATTTCTCCCAAGCCTAGACCCATCGTCGAGACATTTGCCGGTATAACCTATGTTATCAGTCGTGATGCCCTCTCTGTGTGGGGTGATTATGATTATCCCTCCCCATTCATCGAGGGGCTGGATGTGAGCGGTTCATCCGTGAAATCTCTGCCAGTTCAGGATAACATCGTGCGGAGGGGATTAATAGGTCGTTGGGCTGTTCGGAGGCATTATGTGGTTGGCAACAAGATTTTCTTGATTATGTTGGATAAGAGGCCCCCTCTCGCTTACTCGCTAGCCTGTTTCGACACGGCCACTGGTTTTTGGAAATATGTTTCTGATAATGTTCTGTACTCGTTTGGTGGATTCCTACTGCCTGACGGGGGCAGTTCCGTCTCCATTTGTGGGGATGCTGGAGATGTCGTTGTAATCGGAAACGGTCGCTGTCATGTCCTCCTGTTTTACACAAACTTCTCTGGTGGTTTGGATAAAATTCGTTACTATGCAGGCCTTGTCGCTGCTGACTCAGGGGTTCTACATTGCTACCAAGAGTTCACAAATGAAATATTCAAACCTGGTCACATGGAGCTCCCGTATATGGAGATGTTCGAATGCCATTTTACTGATGCTGGCGGCGGCAGAGTTTATGCTGCGACAACCAGCGTTGCTGCTCCGGGTTCGATTCTCTGTGTCTCGGAATTCAGTATCCGTAAATCGAGTACAGCTGATCAGATCGCTCTTGAATCTTTCAATTCCATTGGACCAGCAAGAGAGGCGAAGTTCGTTGATATCGTGCATGCGAAGAACTGCATTTGTCGTATGAAAACTGAGTCAATGCATAATGTCAGCAGGGCCTTCGTTCTTGAGGTAAATTGGACCAGCGTTCTTGAGCCAATGCTTTGGTCTCTACACTGCTCGCCCCATTTAACATATATAATACTTTCTTCGTCTCATAATAAATGTAACAAAGAAATTTTATACTCCCTTCGTTTCATAATACTTTTTTCGTCTCATAAAAAATACATATACACAATGTACCATGATCAAAGTTTTTTTTTTGACCATTTACCATGATCAAAGTTTATACCTTAGTTGTGAACTAACTTAAAATGAAAGAACCAAAGTTAACATAACAAGCCATGAATGCGTTTTGATAGAGTTATTCACCATAAAGAACACGATATACTCCTATTAATTATATTGAGAAAAAACTATTAAAAAATAAGTTCTACAGCATATAATTGAAGTTATTAGAACTCATCGATTTTTAATTTAGGTGTAAGAAGGAAAGAAATAAAGAAAATTATAAGAGAAGGGAGAGATGATAGGGTGCATAATGTTCATATCATTTATGTATTCTTCCCACTTCTTTGAGATAAATTGAAACATATTTGATTGATTTTATCTATATTTTGTCTTAAAGGATGTCAAATGAAGAATATAGACAAAAAGAGCTAAAAAGAGCAAGTACAAAAGGAGAAGTTTTTCATTACAAAGCCATGGCAGCTAAAGTCCACATGTGAAGAATTTTTGAGCTTTTTCTTTTATGTCCTTATAACCTAGATTCCTCATATAAAAAACACTCGAGGGCATTTTCAGCTGGAGGAGAGAAGGAGAGCTGTGGAGGCGGACGAGAGTAATTTTGAGCTTCAAAACAAGAGAGCTCTGGAAACGGCTGAGAATAATTTTCAACAAGCTCTGGAAAAGATTGAGGGCAATTTCAGGAAGCTCTGGAACGATTGAGGGCAATTTTCAGCAAGCTTTGGAAACGGTTGAGGTAATTTTCAGCAAGCTGTGGAAACGGCCGAGGGCAATTTTCCTATGGCGCTGTTGAAATCTGGGGTGCATATTCAAGAACTTTCAAAGTTAACGAACAACGTCTCAAGATTGACACTAGCGAAGAATGGAGCACTGCCAAAGACTCCATTCCATTGCACAAATCAGAGCCCTAAACATAATAGAGTCTACCTATAGATTATAACTAAAGTCCTATTTTTTATCAGATTTGTATTTTTTTTCCTTTCTCTTTAATTATTATTAGTTATTAATTCTTTTTTCCATGATCGTGTTACATTGGGGACAATGTAAGATTTAAGTGTGGGGGAGAGATTTAAGATATATATAAACAAAATGAAAAAAAATTGAAAAGAAAAAAATGTGTATAAAATAAAATATAATTCGTGTATAAAAACAATGAAAAAAATCGTTTTAATGATTTTAGGTTTACAATTATTAGAAAGAACAAAATTCAATTATATTGGAAACTGTTATAGCATGATTAGGTAAATTGATTTGCAACTTAAAATATTTAAGGGCAACGTAACCCGGTGAGTTTTTGAGCCTTCAGATTGAACAATTATGTCAATCTTTTTCTTTTCTGAGTGATGTTCTCTTATGAACAATTTGTTTACTTAATACAAAGAACTTACAAGCCTATGATGGTAAAGTGACATATACAGTGCAACATGGCATTATTTCGACATCAGATTGCTGTAACACACACAATGGTGTACAGTCGGGAGAAATCGGAAACAAAATCGACACAAACTTAGTAGTCAACATAAGTCGAGCTATTTGTGCCATTCGTTCCATCTCTACAAAAAATAGAGCGAGCCTCCGCTACAGAACGAGGGGGTTCTAGGTCTTTTTTCTGCAAGGCATTGCCTCGCAAACGTTGCATCTGAGAAGCGAAAATATCATCCAAAATCTGCATAGAAAGATTAAGAATAGAAGCAAAAGTTTGGCCTCCTGTCAGATATCTATCTCAACAGTGGAATATCTAACGATGGTATATGTCTCTAAACTTACCCCAAGTGCATAATATGATCCTTTGTACCAGATCCTGTTCTCTTTTCTTCCCTCAAGGAACTTGGAAACTGACTGTTTAACAAATAAAGCCAAATGAGACAATGGTGCCTCGAAGTGTCACAGGAATTTCAACAATGTCCTGAAGTATGGTTTTACCTGTCCCATTCTGTCCCAAAATCCACGACAAACAGCGATGAATATCTGAGATGAGAGAACTTCGTGCAAGTTGGATATCGAGTGCATGAGCTGAGAGCTCAGTGTTTGCATTCTCTCCCGTATCTCGGCTTCCCCGTCTGAGTCCTCCGTCTCATCTAGGATTCTTTTCATTTGAGTGCATCTGCTAGCTTGAAGCTACAACAGGAGACTAGATGCATCAGCAAAAGTCATCTGTTGCTTTGACAGTGGCTTCCAAAAAATTTCTGATTAGCCCAGGTTAGAGGGTTTTTACTGCTGTCGCGGACTAATAATATAGATTTTGTTTTGAAGAACGACCCTTAAAGCTACACTTGATATTACTGTTTGTTTCAGCAAAAATAATCAGATTCGCTTGCACATCAAAACATGAAATGATCAAAGCTTTGGAAGAAACCGCAGCTTTATGTAGTTTGATAATTAATATACTTACATTGCGATACAGCTTTGCCACTACTCCATGTATGTAGGTTTTATACTTGGTCCTCAGTAGCACTGTAAAACCAGTCATCTGCTCCCCGAAAGATGACTTGCTATCACCATCAGTTGGAAGACAGGAGGCCCAAGGCTTCAATCTGTCTTCAACTCTAACATGCAGTACTTCGAGGATCCTTTTAACAGTGTTCAGAAATGTCCCCAGCTACCAAGGATTTCAACAAACGAAAAAGTCAATAGGAAAATCGTGATGAGTAAAGGAAGAGACTGGTATGTTCTGATTCAAACAATAGTACATTTTCTTCTATGTTCTCAGAATGAGTTGGAGTGGGATGAAAATTCGAGTTCTTACTTCTTGAGGAACCGCGTACATCGTGATCGACTGTCTTCTAGCAAGCTTCTGGACCTGGATACCAAGCTTTTTGGGAAGGCTCTCCTTCAAAGGAGCCAAGATGTCACAATACTGCTTTTCTAGCGTCTTCAGAATCACTCTCTCAGCATTTGCAATTGCCTTCAAGACGGCCAAATTTTGATTAATTTCGAACTAGGAAGTACAAATATATGGGAGTGAAAATGATATGCCATTGTAAATAATTAGTCAGTAAGACGCAGCTAGAGCTTACATTTTCCATAACCAAAGAGTATTGGGGCCATCTGCTCATTACCACGTCGTACTGAGACAATTCAGCTTGGATATGCAAATAAATATTCTCTACAAACAGCGAGGTTGAATGAGTGGTGAGGACTCCAGACTGTGCGATCTGCAAACGGGCATATCATAAACTGATATTAATGTGTTGCATTAGGCAGAAACCATTAGTGTAGTCCCATCAAAGAAAATTCATATGAAGCCTAGGCAAGGAGACTTAAAGTTGCCCGCGTTTAACTTTTACCTTTTCCTCTTTGCATACATCTAGCATCCTGAGTTCCATGTCCTGTATCCATGTGATTATGTAATCATTGAACAAGATTTTGGATTCGACACCCCCTTCAATTCCACTGCATCAGGAAGAGATACATGCAAGGTTGAGTTTTGGGTTAGGCAATCTAGTCAAAGCGCAATTCTATGTTGTAAGCTAAGCGACTACTGGACTCATCAAGATAGTGGTTAAAGCATGCTAGTCAGAATCAATATTGTATTCAAGCTTAGACAGAATGAAAATTGCAGGATTAGATGAAATCATGAACACAGTAAGAATAATTCGGGCCAAATAAAATTTCAAACCTTATATTCCATGATTCAAGGTTCCTCTCAAAATCAGTGGTTGCTACCAAGAGTTCATTCACATGTGGCAACGGACTTGATGGCGGACAAGCAGCAAGAAATCTTCTAAGCTTTCTGCCAAGTTCAGCACTATAAACACCAGAAGCAATTTTTGGAAGGTCGATAGCGCTGGAAAGAGAACAAAAAGAAGCATCAGGAAACCTAACATCGGATACTAATCTGTAATGACAAAACTTTTCTGAGCGATGAACGTGTGTGTTCCTTATTGATCATGGTGCAAATCTAACCATCAGGTAGAACAAAAGTGGCATAAGCGACCTTATCAGCCTTACTTTCCTTATAGCAATGGGTTGCAGGGTAGCAGTAAGAAAGACTATTATACCTAGGGAGTATATGTTCGTTGTGTATCATGATGTCCCCGTGGATTTCAGTGCCGATACTCATGCAAAGATTCTTCATCTTTGAGTATGACGTGGAGATGGATGCAGGGTCAAGAAGATCCTCCAAGTTGGCAGACAAAAGCTCCTCAGTGTCTAACATAAGCTTCTGACATCTCCTTTTTACCGCTACCTGCATCATAAAATTATCCATCAGAGTCGGAGCCTTAGAAATAATGGCAAATAAGTTCTAGAGCAGAAGCCTTTCATGTTCAGTGAACTTTCAACCACACACCAATGGAAAAGCGGTCTCTGCTAGACTTACTTGCAGATACCTTTGCAACCGTGTCTGTGCATCTTGAGCAAGTATATCGTGCAGGAGGGTGTATACTTGGACTGCTGGATCTAAGGCTGGTGGAGCTGATTCTGGGGCTGGAGCAAGTGTGTTTGACAATCCCGAAGGAGACAGCTCATCCAGAGATTTGTAGTTCTCGAATACGTGGGCCAATAGACTCTCCACTTGTGACTCGCAATCCATCAAAATGCTTTTCTGTATGGAATAAATAAAATAGGTAGTCAATCACCAAAAAAATTCATAATTTTCTTATACTTGGTACCGAGTACGGTTTTTACTAAAGGGTATGGAAAAAACAATGAAAATACTCGCATTGGATTTCGAAGGCGTACCTCCTGTCTATTCAATCTTCTTTCATTTCTTGCCTTAACCACAGGTAGAAGCAAGTCCATGACAAGCTCTAAGCAATCTTTTGTAGGAGTCGCCACGTTCATGACAAAAGAAAGATACCTGCAGATCTTTCCATCAGAAATTATACTATAGCTGGACAACGAGATAATGAACAATTAATACACGATAAGCACCTGAGCTGAGTGTAAGAAACAGACACTGCATAGTAGTCTGAAAACTGAGCTAGCAGCCAGTTCCATGGTGCTTGCAATCGCAAGTTGCGAGCATGAAGATTTTCTGTGCGCATGGCAGCTTCCAGCAACAGATCATAAGCTAGAGTTTCCACAACAGGACCAGCCTGTGATTCATCAGCCAAAAAATAAAATAAAATAAAAATAACTTGAAAACTATGGATACACAAATGGCCATCTTTCAGCACCTGGTTTCTCCTTTTGGTTTCTCTCCAACAAGGTTAGAGACCACTCTCTAAAAAGCATTAATTCTACTATGAGATTCAAGCTGTGACTCTAGTGTCGATTTCTAGCTCTAGGCTTCTCAATGAGCTATGTGTTCTCGAATGTTACTTAATTAATTGGAACATAAGTAGTCATAGCACAGGAATGAGAAGTTAAACCTTGATATGGTTGTCCCTGCCACTTCTAATGGTACTCGATATGAAAAGCTGGATCTTCCCAACACATTCATTTGCATCATGGTAGATCGGCCACCATTGAGTTCTACCACTCTATTAGATTCCCAAAGTTAGAACTCCAAATAACATTGGAGTATGTACTTAAAAAAAAAAAAAAAAAACCACTTACATGGTTGTCCGTAAAAACCGAAACAGGAACGACAGCTTGACCTTGGATGGTTTGTTTTCTGTCTTTAACTTCAACAATGAGAGCATCCCCTTCACTCTCTGGGAAGCTGGAAAATAAAAAAAGTATTAGGATTCCTCTAGTTATTACCAAAATATCAGGAGAAAGTAAAAAAGACTAAAGAGAAGTGCCCGATATAATAGACAAGAAGATCCTCTTTACATAAAGAACGTGTGCATGAAGAAAGAAGTATTTGTAGACTTACAATTCATGGTGGTCTCCAGTCCCAGGGAGTAAGCATATAGCACAACTGGAGTCTGCCCTGCGGTCATCAGTGGAACTCTTCAGCTGGACGAAACATGACAGCTTTTCTGTAAAGTGAATAAACATTGCAACTTAGTGCCGGATCAATTTAACTCCTGTGAGTTCTTCATAATATATACGGGAAGCTCCCTGTGAAATAAGCTCTGAATATTTACTGCATAGACTATAATCTAGTTTATGAGCACAAGAAAAAGAATCCTACAGTCCAACACTGCATAAAAAGAATCATCCTGAAAAGTTCGGGCAGACCTTCGGGTGTCACTGGCAGTGACGAGTTCATAATGGAACTGATGCTGTTTCTCATGACCGTGGAAACTTGCTTCATATACTCTGCCCCTGCTTGCACATAGAACGAACCACGCTGGTGGTGCATGCCCTTTAGCTTCCTCCTTGGGATGACCCGCAGCTTTTTAACTGCAAAAAATGATATGCAAGTGATTGATCACATGACTTGTTTCTTCTGTCTATTACATTGGGAAAAAAGAAAAATCGCAGCAGGACTGAGATTTCTTGACTATAGCTACAGCTAGACAATGTGAATAAAGATAGAAACCTGGTGGTAGTTGCCATATTTTTAGAGCGAAGTTAATGGCAAGATAATATGTCAAAGTTCATCATTTACATTTGCAGGTATCACAATGAAAGTGTTGCGAATTGGAGAAGATATGTGGGGGACTAATTTAATATCAGTCGGGAGTATTACCTTCAACCCTCATTTTTCCAACCACTTTGTCGATCTTCCCAGGACATGATTGTTTTGTTCCAGGGGTCACTGCATCCACCGGCTTAGTATGTCGAGAATGCAAGCAAAACTTGTGTAACCTATGTGTCAGCAAGAACAAGAAAGAGATTTCAAATTCCATGGTGTAACATAGACAATTCGAATAAGAATTTGTCTCTCTTCTTTTGGGGACGAAGATTCGAATAAAAAATTGAACTTAAAGTCACTTAACAATTTTTTCTTGGTAAAGGAGATCACATGTCATACCCAAAAGCACTCCTGAGAACAGTACATTCATCGTGCAGGAACTCAGGCGCATAACTGCAACCCTTTTCCTTTTCATGAAGGCAAAGCTGAATGCAGGCATCATATGCTATAAAGGATGCATTTTGACCACTGGAACATCAAATATGACAAAGTTAGCAAGGTTGAAATTTTCTGACAGATAAACAAAGAATCAGAGTTGTACAGCTAATGAGAAACATAAGATTAGAAAATGTGATGCACGCACGACTACCAAGTTTGAAAATGGTTATAATGCAAGCGTAGTGCAAAGTGTCTGATGCAAAAGCTCCTATATGCCACTGGGTCGACTGAAAATCGTTGGTCAACTGAATATTTTCTGACCGAACTACTTTTTTCATACTGGCTACAATGTCAGGATCCTATATATGTAAGAAGGCAGGAACCAGATCGAATGAATCATACTTGGTGTTATGACAAGGTGCATAACCCATCGAGCTATCTGTCTGGTCAACATTCTGAAATTTGGTCTCCGGAGCAAAGGCACCATTTCGCCTGCCAGTAAATAGAGGTGACAATTTTCCATCGGTAGATCTTGTAGTGAACCTCGTATTTGGTATCTGATTATCATCATAGTTAGCAGCGGATTCAACCGAAACTTGTTTAGTCTCCTCAGAGGACTCGGCTGCTCTAGACATGTAGATCGTGTTATTCGCTTGCTTGCCCGTGCAAGAATCTGAACCCTTTTCGCTTTCATATTCCAGTCCATTTCTCTCATTCTCAATATCTTGCATAGGAGGCGCACTTGGACTTCCCAAACCATATGGCTTACTGTAGTAACCAGGGACTCCCTGCAACAAAGATATGAAATGATCATGGCAGTAAATTCAAAGGTCATAAATCTAAAATATCTCATAGTACTTATCTCCACAAAAAAAAAAAGAAAAAAGAATAAGCAGCAGCAGCAGCAGTAGTAGAAGAAGAAAATCACATATCAAATGCTTCTCATTCCACCTGTGCACTTTTGGGATAAAATTCAGCACGAAGATGACCGGCACCCACACTTGAAGTACAATACCGTTGAGCAGTGTCATTGATGTCTGCATCACTAAACCTTCTCAAACCACTGGGCACTTCGATCTTCAGATTCATCATAGAAGACCCTCTATTAATCAAGGACTCATGGAGGCATCCAAATGACATCTCGGAAACACCAGTGTCACTACTTTCTGAAACTTCTTGCTGGTATTTGCCATCTGAATAAGTTGGAGTAGCAGAGCCTACGCTTTCATCAAAATTGCCATGACTGTCATTCTCATCGTCGATGGTGGCCACCCGGTGAGGCCCAATTAAGCAGGAGTGGAAGTTCAGCGACGGCATGGTACTTGGTGACATGTAAATGCCATTGGTGAAGACTAGAGGAGATCTAGGCATTTGATTATACTCAGATAACTTGTCAGAAGGTGGAGATCCAACTTCTTTTCCTGCATCAGCTCCCTGCAAGATTTATAAGAATTAAAAATTGCTTTCAACCATTATAAGTCAAACTTAACAAACTCCAGGATTTTACTATAAGCACAATTAGTAAAATTAAGATACCTAAATCATACTAGTAAAGAAAAATTAGCTCAGTGATAAACAATTCTCTCCAACCATGTGAGCCAGGGGCTCGACACGTCCTGAAAACATAAGAAAGCAATCTCTCTGTGATAAATAATTACATATTCATATTTTTCACACACAGTGTAGTAAATTACTTAAACCTATCATTTGTGAAACTCAAAACTTGATGACAAAACCGTTTCATTATTGCGCAAGATCAAAACAAGTTTACCTCAACAAGCTTGAATAGATGATCGAAAAAAAATGCCATTTTTCATTTGGGATAGAAGGAGTATAAGGTTCTGACAATGTTCGTATTAGGTATGCATAAGTAACCAGTATATATACAGAAGGGTACCACTTCTATACAATTATGCACATTATAAACCCTCAATTTGGGTTTCTTCAAAAACCCTGAGCCACTTCCATATTCGCCATCCCCATTTGTCACCCAACTCCCATAACACAACAAACTAACGATAGCCCAGTGTATTGTTCACTCGAAATTGAACAATACAAAACTTGATTTCAATCAAAATAGAACCTTGATTTTCGGTTTCATCAAAAAAGACCTAATCCACTTCCAAATTTGCCATCCCAATGTCTTCCACGACTGACACACACACAAAATTAACGATAACCTACAACCAATTTCACTCAAAATTCACAAATCATGACTCAATTCCCATCTCTCGACCCAAAATCTCATCACCAAGCTCAAATCTTCCCCTTTCCTCATCTCCCAAATAAAGCAACTTTTCCCCTGAATCCATCAAATCAAATCCTAAACCCAATTGGGATCAACCCAAAACGACCCACAAGCAGCTCAACTCAATCACGAACACAATCAAGCTTTGATTATACAAATCTAAAATCTGGAAATTGGAAATTTACTTTGGTGACCCAGTTGATGGCGTTTTCATCCAAGCCTTCTGTGAACATCGCGGCCAAAAATTGCGATTAAGATGACGATGAAGATGGATTGAGTGGTGGAAGGAGAGATCAACTACGGAGAATTAGAAAAAGAAGAGGATGAGAGGGGAGAGCGTTCTTGCAACGGCTAGTTTTTCAGTGATGTGCTGTCGGTGTGGTGAAAGACTTCGGTATAAGACAAGAGTTGGATGTGTTGGCTTTGCTTTGATTTAGATTTCATTGGAGGTATAATTATTGAGAAATCTACCATGAATAGCATTTTTTTTTTTGTTTACAGTACCAAAATAGGGATTTACACAAAGAATATATTAATCTCTTTTTGAAAATTATATTAAATAGGGATTTCTTTTGATGAAATATTAAATAGGGATTTTAAAAATAAATCATCTCAATATTGGACCTTTTACATTATATGTTAAATATATTGTTCTTCCGAAATATGTAATGCAAGTTTTTGTGGTACATATATGAACTATTGTGGGAAAGTATCCAAGACAATATTGGGTAAAAATATGTTATGCAGATATGTGATGTTATGATCCATCCAGGTTTTAGAATTTTTTTCGGATCAAGTTGCAAAGTTACAAAAATAAGAACTTGAATTTGTATACTTATAGCGCCAGCATTATGGGTAAAACGAAACAGGTAATCTAAAATCGCTTCTAGATTTTGATTTCCTCATCTTGAAACCCTAGCTGCTCAAATTCCAAGTGATTTCTAATCAATATGAAATCCTTCCACTTCAAATCCATAATATTAAATTCTCGGAGAGAAATTTGACCATATGACAATGTTTTGGCTATGCGCATTTGTGAATATTTGGTCTTGTTATTTCTTAATGGACTTCTTGTGTTGTACTATCATCAGTTTGAATTAGTGAAAAAGTTTAATCCTTAATATAAAATCAAAAAAACATTTGAGTTCATCTTGTTCATGTTTATGATTGCTTCGTGTTTGTGATTGCTTTCTCATCATAAACTTGACATGAAACTGCAAGATGCATGATCCAATATTACTGAATGTTTATCTTTGCTGCGGATTATTGGTTGCGTTCTCATTCTAAAACTGTGATGAATTTTGATGCCATGCTTCTTTACTATTAGTCTGTAGTAATGAATTTTGATACTGGCTCGCTGGTAACAGAATCTTGTAAACAACATAATCCCACAAACCTGAAGATTAATTACTCCACATAGACACTCTTTACACGAATACCAAACCGGTAGATACACCACAATGTGGCAGGCAGCATATAGTCACAATTTTTTCCCATGATCAACACATCCTTGCAGTCTTTTGTTACTGATATGAGATATCTCTTCACGCAAATAATCCACATGATTTTACAGATTTGAGGAAAGATGGCGATTAAAAGCTACCCGGTAAGAGAGGAGGAGGAAGCGGAGGAGATTGAATTCCATTCTAATGGAACTTGAGGCTCGTCAAGATATTGTTGTTGACAGGATCAGTCAAGTGATCAAGCAGGTTCTGGAAAGGACCAACCCCGGTGACCAGACCCTGAATAAAGTATCCCAACACAGCCAACATAGCCAGCCTTCCATTCTTGATCTCCTTCAGCTTCAACTCCTTCAACGACTTCTCGTCCTTCCCAAACCCGAGCGGGTTAAAGAACGGCCCTCCAGGGTACGCCGGTTCACCGGATCCACCAAGATACTTTTCCAATCCCAAGAAGTATTGTTTGCTCATTGACCCCGGTTTCGCCCAGTCCTGATACCTCCTGTGCTCGGCGAACCCCATAAGGGCTAGTTCGAATACGAACAGCGTGAATGGGTCCGCCCAGTAGCTGTAGGTTCCTGCTGGCGGGATCACACCCGTCTGGAACCACGGCAGGGCGGTCTCTGCCGGGATCAGACCAGCTTTTCCTAGTATCTCTGGCGCAATGGCGCCCGCTGCCCCTAACATGGCGAAACGTCCGTTGATTATCTCTCCGTATGCTAACCACTTTGGTTCAATGAACCCTCCTGCGCCTTCTGGGTCGGATAGGCCTAGCGGGTCGAACCCGAAATCACCTGGAAGTCTGCATATGAAACAGAATTCAGAAACCAATGGAACCCAGAGAAGATTACTCCAAGAAGCATGGACTCATATGATTCTCATTTCTCACCTTCCATCCAAGTAAGAAAGGCTCTGCTTCGACGCGAACCACAGCTGCCTGTCTCCTCCTTGCTGGTAACACAAGAAAAGTTTGAGAACTTCAATTCACTCTTTTATCAATGTCTAATTTATTCCGATTATGTTCATGGGCTTGTACCGGTCTTTGCCCAACAGTAAGTTTCCTAAGCCTTTCTAAGACCTTTTACTCAACTCGTGAACAAGTCATCTGAAAATTATTTATAAGTCAATTTGATCAGGTTCAATCAAACTAAGACACGATTGCAGGTTTCCAGATTAATCGCGATACCTTGACGGGAGGAGTGGAAGTTGCTTTGACGACAAAGGGATTCCTCCTGGTAAAAGCCCTGCTCCCAAGCATCATCTTTCTTGATGCTGCTGCCTCCATTGATGTTGTCAAAGGTGATGAAACCAAAGCTTGAGCTGCCATTTTTGCTACCACTTTGATTCAGAGGAAATTCTTTTCTCTTTGTTGAATGAATTATCTCACTGGTTCTTTTGAGTGTTTGATGTTTGTGGTTTTGCGGGAGTATATGTGTTTGTGTAGGAGGAGAGTGGTCTATCAAGATCGTATCTTGCTCACCAACTGGGTTTGTCCACGTGGCATTTGTGTATCTTGGATAGGAGATATTGGTTTGGGGTTGTGAGGCCATGTTTGCCACGTGGATGGTTGTGTGCCATTATTCTTTTCATGTCATTTTTCCTTTTTTTTTTTTTTTTTTTTTTTGAGTATGATGGGCAGATTTTTCGTGGTCAATGAGGATTAGTTCAGTTATGATGTTTTCTTTAGTCACGTAGTCAAGTTTCGAAATCTTTCGAGGGATTTCAACAGGAAACCTTCTCTATTGGCTCTTTGTTATAGGATATCAACCGGAATAAACTTATGCATATTTGTTTTTGAAGATTATTTGGATTATTGTTTTGTTTTTTTATCGAGAATAAAGTTTGATATTATCATAAACCGGAAAAGATATGTCCGGTAAAACCGTAGAAATGATGCAACCCTCGTTGCTTATTTGTTTGGTGAAATTAACAAGTTCATACGTCTACTTTAAGTAATAATGATTCTATACTGCTGACAAAAGTTTCGTCGCAGTATCCTTGTACCTGATTTATCCTTTGTATCTGCAGGGGCCGTATCACCGACTACCGTGAAGATCTCAGAGGGACAAATTTGTATGTGACATTATCTCCGTTTCAATTTAATTATAACGGTTTGATTCGTGTGCTGAATTTATATAAAAGTTAATATTAAAAGAATATTTTTTTCGAGATAATGAGATGTAAACGGAGTTTAGAAAAAAGAATGAGAGAGATGAGGAAGGAGATGATGAGATAACTTAATTATAATAATATAAATTCATTAAAACTAACAAAAAGATGTTGCAACTAAATTGATTGAAGAGAGTATTTTTTACTGGTTGTTTAAATTTTACAGGAAAAATTCTGATATTTGCTTGAGCGTGCTAATATTCCATGATTTTTACTGCCTATGTATTTTTGAGTATGTTGGGAAATTCATTTTGGACATAAAAAGTTGAGACAATAATAATATTATGATAAGATTTGGCATCAATAGGATCTTTGCATAGGTTAATTTATTATTTGATTACAGTCAGAGTCCCTTGCTGGTAATTGCTCATCTGATGGGGTTGTTTTCAAGCCTGGCTAGCTGTTTCAGGGTGCCACCGGCTGCTAAGCAAGCCATGGTGAGGTCGGGCGAGCTGCTGGAGTCATTGATTCACTTCATAGTTCTCCCCGAAGACCTGAGAGATGTTAAGAATTTTGATCACAAATAAAGGAAGAAAAGTATTCTATTGATGAATAGAATTGAGATTTTACAAATCCCTCAAAAACTTCCTAAACCGATGCAATCATCGGAGGTAGACACTTTGTATTGTGTTTGATCCCTTTGCTTCTGGAGGATGGGATGATTTTTCAGGCTCAACCCCTTCCCCTTTTATAGTGATGAAGGTAGGAAATGTGAAAAACCAAAAACGTATTTTTGGTTTTCACCGGCCACTATTCACATGTGCACCGGCCACATGTTCACCGGCCACTGTTCACACATGCACCGGCCAAGCATTTGGCTGGACCTATCAATTCTCCCCCTCCAGCCACATCAATATATTTTTTTTGATTAGTTAGCCTCCATTCCAGCTATGTCAGCACATAGCTGAATCTTGTCTCGTGTAACTACCTTCGTCAGCATGTCTGCCGGGTTTTTCTTTGTAGGGATCTTCACTAGTGTCAACTGCTGCTGCTCCATGACTTCACGTATCCAATGATAACGAACGTCGATATGCTTTGTGCGAGAATGGTACATTGCATTCTTGCTCAAGTCCAGGGCACTTTGACTGTCACAATGTACTTGATATTCAGGCTGACTGATATCCAGTTCTTGAAGGAATCT
>LIEC01012221.1:69238-104433 GCA_001925005.1 Drosera capensis | reverse complement strand
AAATACACGAATACAAAAACACGAGTTCATAGACAAACATGGAAACACTTATGCATAATTACACACCATCATTTTCATATGTATGAACATAAGGTAATCACATAAATATATGCATCTACAATTAAAAATAAAAGAGTGTGGTTTCTAGGATCTATTCCACCATCTACAACTTATTCAACTTAAAATCTAAATGTAAAGGGAGGGTTAGGTTAAACCCAAAAGTATTAGAGCGAAATCTTAGGGATTAGATATGATACTTTCCAGTAATTGGTCAGCTACAGGGTTAGCAGTTTCGAAAGGGATCTCTTAGCATTACCTAGAGACAAAATTTTTTTCTTTTTCTTTTTAGTGGAAGTGTCCATTAGTTTTATATCAGAAAGAACGTAAAGAGAGAAAAAACTCTCCGACATCTGTTATCTAGCTTCATCCGCAAGACTCAAGCTCGAGTTTTTTTTAAGGGAAACCACATTTCTTTTTTTTTTTTGTTCAACAGTTCATATGGGTAACAACTCAATTCATCATAAATCTTCAAAAGTACACGTACACATATATAAAAACACGAGTTCATAGCCAAACATGGAAACACTTATGCATAAATACACCACATCATTTACATATGTATGAACATAAGTTAATCACGTAAATATATGCATTGACATTAAAAAAAAAAAGTGTGGTTTCTAGGGTCTATTCCACCATCTATAACTTACTCAACTTAAATCTCAATGTAAAGGGAGGGTTAGGTTAAACCCAAAAGTCTTAGGAAACGAAATCTTAGGGATTAGATATGAAACTTTCCAGTAATTGGTCAGCTACAAGGTTAGCACTTAGCAGTTTCGAAAGGGTTCTCTTAGCATTACCTAGAGGAAAAGATTATTTTTTTTTTTCTTTATGGTGGAAGTGTCCATGATTTTTATGGGAAAGAACTTAAAAAAGGGACAGAACTCTCTTGTCATTGGGACTCAACCTCGATATTTTTTTAAGAGAAACTAAACTTCTTGTCATCGGGACCAACCGGTTGTTTGTAAAGGTCGGAGCTCTTCTATCGGGAAAAACCCCAAGGATGGTAATTTTAATTAATTAGTGTTTAAACCCCCACATTTGTCTAGAGACAACTCAAATATTTGTGTTGGCTAGAATTGGCTCCAAACTAACATTGGACCAGTATCATTTCTCCCACAATTGCAACCAAGCTATGGTCTAAAATGCAAAGCCAAAATTAGAGCACATACAGGATTGTACATCATTTTTTACCATGTTTTTTCTCCAATTTATATTTCTTTCTGCTTTTGTCCAAAATTCAGGAATAATCAATGCGGCAGGAATTTGATATCATTTCTTATGAATCCATGCCAAAGCGCTAAATAACAAAAGAACACAAACGACGATGAGGATACAAGAGATTTAACGTTGAAAATCAACCTTGGAGGGAAAGGGAAATCAACAATACTAGTCTAATACGATTAATCCAGATATATGACTCCATACAAGTAATCCATACCTGAGATTCCAGCAGTACAGTAGACGAGAACAAAGATCATCCCGCCAAAGGCCCAAGCGATCCCCTGAATCCCGACACTATCACACAACGAAGGCGTCGTCTTCACTCCCATCACCGTCAACACAGTCACGTACAAGAACAAGAAAGTCGCCATGAACTCTGCAATCCCTGCCCTGTAAAAGGACCAAGAGGCTAGCTCGCTCAGATCGAATAGAGGAGCTGGCGGTGGCTCCTTGTAGTCCTTCTCATCGTGATCATGAGTTTTTGGTGTCGTCCCTATTGCCTGTGTCTCGGGGAACCGTTCCGCTCCCAATCGTACATCGTCTTCGCTTCCTTCCATATTTACACCGGTTTTTGTGTTTCTTAGCTTCTGTTCATTGCTTGTGGGTAATATATAATAGGTTCGAAGCTTTGGATGAACGTAGCTGGGGGCAAATATGGTAGTGTGGAGCTGATTAGTAGATGTAGAATGGTACTGTAGGGGAAAATTGTCAAAATCAGAACAAATAAATACTAGAAAAACTCATTTCGTCCCGCGAAAATGACTTGACGAGATTGTATATTGAAAGTTCATGAAATATGACCTTGAATGTCAGAATGATTTGTGAAGCTGAATTTAGCTTATAATTTGATGCAAGATGAAGTCTTTCATTAGTTATGATAATTATGTATTAAAGTATATGAAAAAATGTGTGTGACAAGTTCCTTATTTATAGAGCATGTACATAACGGTAATATGTTCCACTATCTATATTCTAATATAACGATAATATTCTCCACTCAAGTGGAGAATATTTTAACATCCTCCCTCAAACTCAAGGTGTTTCTGAAGAGATCAAATTGAGTTTATGTAATATCCCGAAATAAATTGAATAAGGAAATAAATATTTTAAAAATGATAAGGTATATTTGAACGATGCAAGAATCCCGCGAAAATCTCAACCGTTTCCATAAATATTTCAATCATGTCTCAATATAAGTATTTTCAAAATTTGTTGACCTCACAAACTTTGACCTAACCTCCGAGGAGAACAGAGATCGTAAGGGGTAAGCTATCGTCTCTCGTTTCGATTTTGTTTCTGTCGATGTTTTTATTTTCCTTCTCGTATGATGACTGTATTGCCGGATTCCGACCCTAGAGCCACCGCCGTCGAACATTCCCATTAACAGAAACACCGCGTCCGATAGCCGTGCCCGACCTCGAGCTAGGCCTCGACCCCGTCACAGCCCCGCAACCCCTCCCTCGCGCCGCCTCCGTCCCCGCCACAGCTAAGCACCGGCCACCCCTGAGCCGCGATTGCCCGGTACAACCTCTCCTGCGTTGCCGCCGGACATCCTCGGGACGAAAATCGCCATCACTCACGCCGTTGGAGCCAAATACGAGAAACCTCCCTCGCTTCTCCCCAACCTCGCTTGAAAACTCGTTGCCGTAGTCCAAAATCCCGGATCCAACCCCGCCTGAAGCCGACACCGCTGCCTGAAGCCACCCTTGTCCGCGATTGGAAATCCAACATCGCCTAGCCTCGTCGGAGGAACCCCAAAGCTGCCTCGCCTTCACCAACGATGCCCCGTCCTCGCCGACCCTTTTCCCGACGCCGAAACAACCAGTAACGATCGGAAATCGGCCGAATCCTCGCCTGACGTCCTGCTTTGCTTCGGGCAGTGTTGGGAGGAAGAATGGTTTTTTTAATAACATGAGTTAGCCTAATGTGTTATAAGAATATGAGGTGCATTTAATTATACCCTATGTATGCACATTATTTTGAAATATCGTGTAGTAATATTTATATTTTGTGATATTATTGTAGGCGGGACAAATACTGAAAGGCAGGATTAAGCTTGGGATTATCTGAAGGATTTTCTGGATTTTTATAAAAGACGAGGTAACACACATCGTTACCCTAAATTATATGTGCGTGATTTTATTTATATGATTGTGTGATCACGTACTCGCATGATAAATAAAAAGTATTTGATTGACTTGATTTGTTTGTCAAAAGGGTAACGATGCAACCTGTAAAATATTATAGAATTTAAATAACGATCTTCTGAATTTTGCTTGCTCTTGATGGGTGATATCCTGTGCTTGTTGATATTATCTTTGTAACAAATTATTAATCCTGAAAATTATTAAGAACGTTATAAAATATAGCGTTATTTATGAAATACCATGGTAGTCACCTACTATACATGGATTAATATAATTAATTCATATTATATACCTGAAATCTCGAATTACGAACATCATGATGGTCACCTGCTATACATGGATTAATATGATTAATTTCATATTATATGCCTGAAAATCTTGAATCCTATTATACATGGAATTAATATGTTTAATTTCACGGTACCTGCCTGAAAATCCTGAAAACCTGAACATGAAGATAATCCTGTAAATGATAATAACTGGGAGAGTTACGAGTTCTGACTAGCTAGGGAGGGATAGAAATTCCCTTCGTGTACACGTAGCGGCATCAATTGAAATATAATGGGTAGACGTGTTTGGTTATCATTAACCATCCTGGGTCGTCTGTAGCGACAATCCTGTTTGTTTAATTGTTATTAGTATGACGATACTATTAACGTTAAATTCCTGCTGTAACTCCTCCCATATTATTAACCTGTAAAAATCATAAGAATTATCATACGTGACAAAAACACATTGTCTACCTATAAAAATCCTGAGAATCAACATGGCATGTTTGTGCATGTCATTAACCCGTAAAAGTCATGAGAATTAATATGACTTGATACGAAACATATATACGAACCTTAAAACCCCTAGTAAAGGCTATTGATGACGGAAAGAAAATAATTAACCTGCTTGACTTGAAATATTATCTTGAGTGTAATTTTTACGTTTCTGTTTGGCATATGATTGCTCGGTGTTGCTTGCATTGCATCCTATTTACGCATGAGAAATGCATGATATAATAAGCAGGCCAGACCCCTAAGATGGACGTGTATCCTGTGTTACTGGGCTTTCGAGCTCACGGTTACGTGTTCGTTTCAGGTAATAAAGATTCGAGGAAGAGTACGTTACTTAACAAGGATGAATGAATTCAACTTGTTCTCACATTACCTTTTTTTTCTAGACATTGACTTTCATGTAATAGAAGACAATGTAAGTTGGATATTTATTTCTAAATCCGATAACGATGTAAGTTTGATATTTATCTCTAGTTTCTACGTTTCTGATACTTAAATCCCTTGTATTCTTGTCGTTTTTCTTCGAAGGAAACTTTGGAGCGGCGGTAACGCCACGTGTTTAGCAGGTATTGGACAAAAAATCCTGGGGCGTTACAGTTTAGATACAAGTGCATGGAATCGTCCTGGTGGATGGGTCTTCATGAAGAGATCGGCAGTCTCATCAACCGATGCCACTGAAGAAAGTGATAGAGTTTGCTGAAGAAAACGGTGTCGTATGAAATGATAATCAATCTCAATATGTTTGATACATTCGTGAAAGACATCATTGTGCGTGATCTGTATAGCACTTTGACTGTCACAATGGATAGGTGTGCTAGTAGAGAATGAAACACCCATATCGTTAAGAAGCCATTGTAACCATATTAGTTCAGCAGTGGTGTCAGCCAAAATACGATATTCAGACTCTAAAACAACAGACTGTTTCTTGCACCGCCAAAAACTAAGAGAGCTACCAAGGAAGAAACAGTAGCTAGTAGTAGATCGTCGATTAGTAGGATCACTTACCCAATCAGCATCGGAGAAAGCATGCACTTCTAGGGTCGAAGAGAATGAGAAGTGCAGATCGTGAAAGATAATATCTTTCACGTAGGGTAAGATTCGAAGAACCGTAGCAAAATATGTAGACCGTGGTGATGTCATGAATTGACTCGCCAAGTGAACAACATATGATATATCTGGTCGAGTAATATTCAAGTATATCAGACTTCCGATTAATTGACGATAACGAGTGGGATCCTTCAATAATTCTCCATCAGTTGGAAGCAATTTACATTAGTCTCTAAGGGAGTGTCAATAGTCTTAACATTAGTTATTCCAACACGAGAGAGGAGATCTGATCACGAGAGAGGAGATCTGATGCATATTTGGTTTGAGACAAATAGTAACCATTGGAGGATTTAGAGATCTCTAGGCCAAGAAAGTAAAAGACCATTCCGAGATCTTTCATCTCAAATTGTGCACTGAGAAACTCCTTTAACTTTTGAATACCAGAGATATCATCACCTGTAATGATCATATCGTCGACATATAGCAGAAGAAAAATAATACCTACAGAGGACCTCTTGATGAATAAGGCTGAGTCATAGGAGCTAGTGGTAAAGCCAGGTTGCCCGAGTGTACTGTGAAACTTGAAATATCATGCTCTCGGAGGTTGCTTGAGATCATATAGTGCTTTTCGAAGTGGACAAACCTTGTTTGATGGATGATCATAACCAGGAGGAAGCTTCATGTGCATTTTCTCGGAAAGATCACCATTTAGAAAAACATTCTTGAAATCCATCTGAAAAAGATCCCAGTGACGTACAACAGCAACTGCAAGTAAGGATCTTACCGATGTGATGTGAGCGACAGTTGCAAAATTTTCCTCATAATCAATGTCATACTCCTGTGTAAAACCGTGTGCAACTAGCCGAGTTTTGTAACGCTCAACCGAACCATCAAACTTGGTTTTGATCTTATAAACCCATTTGCAACCAACCAAAGATTTTCTTATAGACAGATCAACCAGATCCCATGTTAGAGTCTTACTCAAGACATGTAGCTCGTCATTCATTGCTTACTGCCAAAGAGGATCAGAAGAGGTCTCTCGAAAAGACTGAGGCTTATGTAGGGCAGTAAGAGCAGGATAATAATAATAGTCATTAAGATGAGGAGGAGGAAGGCTTACCCGATCACTATGGCCAGTGAAAGGGTCCATATGCTGAGGTACAAGCGGCTCTTCATGCGGTAGAAGATTCAGAAGGAGCCAAAGGGATCAGTTGAGTTGGAAGGACTTGAAAAAGAAGATATCTCATCTGGAAATATAGTGACACTAGTAAAATATCCGGAGGATTCAAGAGAGGAGACATGAAAAGAGGACAAACTGGAAAAGGATTTATGTTCCCCAAATGTGAAATGACGAGAAATCCTTAGCCTTTTGGAGATGGGATCATAGCAACGATATCCTTTATACTAAATACCACAACCAAGAAAGCAACAAAGACGAGATCGAGGTTCGAGCTTCGTTTTCTCATGAGGTTGGAGCAGAACGAAACAAGCATAACCAAATACCTTCAAATTATTATAGTTCGGAAGTGCCCCATGGAGACAATCATAAGGTGATTGATTATGAATAGTGGAGGAGGGAACTCGATTGATGGTGTAGACTACGGTAAGAGCAGCCTCACCCTAAAAGTGTTCAGAAACATTATATGGGAGAAGAAGAGATCTGATGATGTCCAAAATATGTTGATGTTTTCTCTCTCAGCACACTCATTTTGTTGAGAGATACCATGACAAGATCTTTGAGGAATGGTATCATCCTCATGGAGAATGGCAAGAAACATTGAATCAGTATATTCTACAGCATTGTCAGAACAAAATATTTTGATAGTGTTGGAGTATTGAGTTCTAATTATATTTCTGAATTCACGATTAGTATGCAAAAAATCTGATTTTCATTTCAGTAAGTAAATCCAAGTAAATCGAGAGAAGTCATCAAGAAGAATGACAAAGTATCAAGATCCCCCAATAGTAGCAACAGGAGTCGTTCCCCACATATCAGAATGGACAATATCAAAAGGCTTAGAAGAAGTGGAATCACTTAAATTAAAAGGCAAAGCATGTTATTTTCCCAACTGATAAAAAGATACAATCAAAAGAATGTTCATGAACAGACTCAAGATAGACACTAGATGCGAGACTACGAATACGAGATAAAAAAGCATAACCTGGTGTGGAATGCCATAACTCAAAAGAGAGGAGTGTCTTGTAGAGGCTACAATATTCATAGAGCTAGGAAGATGTAATGAAGTTAACTCGAACAGACGACTAATCTTACACAATGTCCCAATCTGCTAGCCAGTATGATAATTATGTATCACACAACCATGTGTAGAAAAATATAAATCAAGGCCAAGATCACAAAGTTGCCCAACAGATAATAAATTAAAAGATAAGTCAGGAGCAAAGTATGTATCGGGAACAATGAGTTCAGTGGTAGCCGGATCTTGGTGTTTTTAGTGTCGTTGGAATCGTCTTGAAAAGAGGAACACAATTTTGGTGTTGGATGGCAGAGAAAACAATCAACGAGATCTCAAAAAATAAATCTCAAAATCGGATATTTGTATAAAAAAAACGACTCTGATACCATGATAATTATGTATTGAAGTATATGAAAAAATGTGTGTAACATGTACAAGAGTTTCCTATTTATAGAGCATGTACATAACCGTAATATGTTTCACTATCCATATTCTAATATAACGGTAATATTCTCCACTCAATGTGGAGAATATTCTAACAAGTTATTCATGGCATCTAATTAGGTTATATCTATTTGAATTCTTATGACCAATATAGCTATTTGGCTACTCTATTGACCACATATGGTAGCAAATAACCAAGCCAGAATAAAAGATATCTTAGGGCCTATTTGGTGAAACTATAATCTGTCCTAAGACTGATTTAAAATAAGTTAGAAGTTAAAAATAACACCAAGTTTACCCTGGATAAGTCGGTTTCCTTCAGATGGAAATTTTTTTTTTTTAAATCTCCTTAGGGTATCCTAGTGGAGTGCGGAGTCTCCAGCGGGAGGTGGAAGTTGGTCGGGTTTGCCTCGATGATGACTGTGATCTTGTGTGCTCTCCATGGAATCATATATCGACCGAATAGAGGAACAAGAGGGTGCCTGGGGGATATTGCTTTCGTCTTTAAATTTCAAAGGGAAGCAGACATGGAGCAGAGGGTGGCCCATGGCACTATGATAATAGTTTCCTAATATTATGAAGATATGTGCCAGAGAAGTGACTATTTGAGTATAGTTTTGATCATATATCGGTATGGATCCAGTGTGAGGGAGTGTCACTAGGTTATTTGAGGGCTAAGGTAATGGAGGCTATTGGAAAAAGGGTAGGGAAGGTTTTGGAAGTCTGATTCGGATGAGAAAGGGAAGATGGAAGGTGATCGACAGTGTATGCAGGTGCTGTTGAACATCACGTGCCCTCTTGTGCCGCGGGGGGGGGGGGGGGTCTCTTCATGGTAGCCGATGATGGGAAAAAGTCATGGTATGGGGTGATGGGTCACAAAGTGGTGGAATGCCCACTAGAACCAGTTTGGAGAGTTGACAAGGCTAAGGGGTCCTACTGAAGAGTTCTAGCATGGGAGATGGCTGCGAGCGAGTCCGATGAAAAAGAAAAGCATGGCTTTTGTTCAAGATTAGATAGAGGTGCCACCACATGAGGAGGGCCTAACTCAAAATGGGGAATAGTGGCCATAAGAAATGACAACCAATGAAGGATGGTCTTAATCATCCATGGCAGATGATGTCGAAAAAAGAAAAGATGTAAAGAGTTTGGAAAGTACATAATTGAAGAAAGATTTGGGTATCAATAGGAAGATAGATCACGTAGATATAGAAATATGAGATGCTTTGATAATACAGGTGACCCGTTACAGTTTTCAAATGAGATACGCCAGAATGTGGAGAGTGGGGCGTTGATTGGGGGAGTTGAGGTGGGCATTGATGGGAGTCAGAAAAGCCATTAGCATGGACTTCACCTGGCAGTTGGCTAGGCCAAGCACAAGCAAGTCAAGGCAAAGAAAATATGGGAGTAGGGAAGACAATCTGGCGGCCCAGCCTATTGGTGATTGTAAGCCCAACCAAAAAAAAAAGAGGAAGAGATATGAACAAAACTCACAGCCTGTGTGGTCAACCCTGAAGGTGATCCTCTAACTTTAGGCACTAAGAGAGCTCTCAGCGACATCTTCAATAGAGCAAACAAGAAGAGAAAGGACCTCCAATCCTTTCCAGATGTTCCTATGCACACTACTTCGAAGCACGCGACTACCTTCGGAGTTGAACACTAGGGGAGCCGCCTATAAAGATGGTAATATGGTAGAACGGTTGTGGTTTGACGAACATCCCCATGGTTCGAGCCCTCAAAGACTTGGTTGGTGTGGGAAGTTCCCCACCTAGTCTTTCTGAGTGAGACTAGGCTACGACAGACGGATCTAGAGTGGGTAAAGAGGAAGACGGGGCACAAGTGATAATGGTAGCAGAGGAGGGCTCATGCTCTTGTGGAGTGACGGTATGTGCGTTTAAGTCCTGCTGATGTCGAAATACTTTATTAACTTGAAAGTTGAACCTACAGCGTGGAGGTTCACATGGACTAGATCACTTCTCGTCGCAGCGTCATCAAGACTTCCTTGGATATGCAGAGGGAATTTCAACAAAATTTTCCTCAGCTTTGTGAAGAAGGGAGGTCCGTCGAGGGATTCCAGATTAATCAAGTACTTCAAGAATACAATTGAGGCGTGTGGGCTGCAGGACTTGCGGAGCTATAGACCGCAGTTTACATGGGGAAAAAGGGTGAGAAGTGAGTGCTGGGTCTCGGAGCGGCTGGATAGAGTGTTTGCTTTCATGGGTTGGTTGTGTGCTTTCTCTGATGTTCAGCTTCAAAATGTTGTTGTCACCGCATTTGATCATCAGGCAGTGCCGGCTATATGGGGCAAGAAAGACCAGAGTTGCAGGTTGCAACTTGGTAGGCCTTTCCTATATAAGATAGCGTTGGATGATGAGCCAGGATGTGCCTAGATTGTCGCCTAGGCATAGAATCAAGGTTCGCAAAGGGGAGTGGAGGATAAAGTACCGTCCAGAATGAAACGTTTGGGTCTCTCATTGGCGAAATGGAGTAGAGGGAAATTTTGGGATTTGAAAAGAGGCATAAAGCGTAATCAGGAGAGACTTACCGACCTGTTATCTAGATAACTTGAAGAAGAGAATGTTGAAGATATATCTTTGAATAAAGCTGGGTTAGGTGAAATGCTGGGAAAAGAAGAGCGGTATTTGAGCGTAAAGAGTAAGGGTGGCATGGCTAAAAGAAGGTGATCAGAATACGTCATTTTTCCCTTCTTGAGCTTTCAGGCGAAGGAACATGATTGGCGGTCTAGAAGAGGCTGACGGAGCATGGTGTAAAGATAAAGGAAGAATAAGGACCTTGGTGCTGGATTATTACAAGTAATTGTTCTCTTCTCAAGGGACTTCTCAAACTGAGTTCAGCTTTGATGGGTGGTCTTTGAAGGTCCCAGATTTAACCACGACAGACTTGATGAAGGAGTTTACATGTGAAGAGATCAAAGCCACCCTAGATCAAATGACAACAAATAAGGCCCCATGCCTGGATGGATTGAATGTGCAATTTTATAAAACACACTGGTCGACGGTTGGTGCAGACATCACTACTCTCGTGCTTAATTACCTCCATGGGAATGACAAACTAGCGGAGATTAACCAAGCCTTCATCATGTTGTGTCCGAAAGTTTGATCCCCGAGGAAAATATCTCAATACAAACTGATTAGTCTCTATAACGTGGTCTACAAGCTGGTCTCGAAAGTTGTAGCAAATGGACTCAAGTCGATCCTTCCTTCCTCGTGTCATCTCAGATTCACAAGGGACCATTGTGGGCGATAGCTTAATTAGAGATAACGTCATTGTTGGCCATGAGTCCATTCGCCATCTGAAAAGCAAGAAGAAATAGGTGAAAGGCTGGTACGCCTTAAAGCTAAATATGAAGAAAGCATATGACAGAATAGAATGTTCATTTTTTAGACAAGTGCTCGAGCATATGAGGTTCCCTGTACAGGTCATCCGGATCATGCTGGAATGTGTCACCATGTTTCCTACTCGATTCTTGTCAATGGTCAACCAAGCGAATTTTTCTCCCCCTCGAGAGGAGTATGACGGGACGATCCTATGTCACCATACTTGTTCATAGTATGTGCCGAAGGGCTCTCCATTTTGGGTAAAAAATGGAATGCGGTCCGGCAGCGAGGTTTGGGTAAAAAATTCTAATGGAGGAGATGTTCACTTACTGCTTCTCGCAGACGTCAAATAGTTTCCTTATGTTCTGTTTGGAGAATCAAGCAAAAGATATTCGATATTTATCTCCTTACTCAGATTTAATCCGATAACTGACTATACTTAAACCAAAATTTCGGAATACTACAGAAGGCAACACGTACAAATCACTTCCTTATTGCGGATGACAGTTTGCTTTTGGGGCGAGCGAAATTGGAAGAGGCGGCCCAGTTGAACAGAATCTTGTATATATATGAGGGTGATTCCGGCCAGAGGGTAAATAGGGACAAGTCGTTGATTTGTTTTAGTCCAAATACCCCTCACGCGATCCGTCACCAATTCAGGGAGATCCTAGGCATGAAAGTGCAAGGCCATGTGGGGATTCATCTTGGGCTTCCATCAACGTGTTACAGCAGTTTCTTAGAGGGTAAAGGAAGGGATGTGGAAGGCGTTGCAAACATGGAATGGAAAACTACTATCCTTGGTTGGTAAAGGTGTATTAATTAAGGCAGTAGTACTTCAGACTATTCCCACCTATATCATCTCATGCTTCGGTTTCGGTATATCCAAGGGAGTAGTGGAAGACATTCAAAAATCGGTTCCTATGGGGCTCGAAGGAGGGTCGAAATAGGATTAGAAGAGAAAAAGGCACCGGCTGCTCCTAAACCTCCCTGGAAGATGCTGTAGAACCTAGCCCTCCCTCCAAAAACGAAAATCTTCCTTTGCAGAGCTGCCTCCCTACAAGGATCAACCTTCTGGGCCAGTGCAACAAAACGCAAGAAATATGGTGGTATTGTAATTTTCCTCTTCCCCCTTCTCATGGTGCTGTAAACTTTCAAGGATGATTTTTTGAAGCCCTGAACTGATTGAGCAGAAAGGAAGTAGAATCTATTGCGGTGACACTGCATAGTATCTGGCTAAATCGTAATGCCAAGATTCATTGGCCATTGGTTAAACCCCCAGCTGTTATACATCAGATGGCGCAGAACTTCCTCAACGATTTTTGGAAAGCAAATGACAAAGCAAACATGGCTGGACAACAGATTGGAGTAAGGAAACAGGCAAAGTGGCAGGCTCCTCTGTTTGGTACACTGAAGGTTAACGTGGATGCATCACTTTGAATCTCAGGTGTAGTATCTCTGGGATAATGGATGTTCCCTTGGTTGCAGGTGAAGCTCTGGCGATAAAACTGGCCGTGGATCTGACGAAGTCTCTACGTGGAACGACTAATATTAGAATCTGATTGTGGAAAAGTGATCGATGAATCAGGGCAAAGCAGACCTTTCTTTACAAGGTGCTGTAATCCAGGACTACAAGGCGACGTTGAGAAGCTTTCAGAAATGTAATTGCTCTTGGGTTTATAGGGAGGGGAATAAGGCAGCACACCAAATGACTTTCTTTATTTCCGATTATCATGTTAACAAGTGATGTATTGCATAACCTCCCGACTATGTGCAACTAGCATGTACCTGTGATATTGAGCACATAAAGTTCAGCCCACGATGGGCCTTTTCAAAAGGAAAAAAGTCAGTTTTCTTCCGAATAAGTTCATTTTCTTTACAAAATAAAAAATAAAAAAAAATACTTGTCGGATTTTACCTAATGTTTCAACTGACTTACAACTTTTAACTTTGTCAAAGAAAAACCTTTTACCTAAGGTTTCAACTGACTAACTTATAATGAAGCAAGCTGACGAGGAGCTAAAGGCCATCAGGTAGGCTGAATCTGCAAGTAGGAAGGCAGAGCACCAGATTGAGAAGGTTCAATACACATAATGACCAGGAAACCGTTATGCCTATAATTCACCATGATGAATTACTTCAAGTGAAATTGTGAGTACTATGAACGGACATTATGGTTATTGAGCTGCATTGCGAATCAGTCGATCAATAATCAATTATAAATATATAATGTCAAGGAATGATTGATTATGGGTTTTGGTTGATCATTGATCAATTCTATTATGATTCTGGTTGGTTATTGTGTTTGTTTGGTCAGCAATTTCGTTATAAATAAATTTGCAATGTTAGTGAATGGATAGTCATTTTGATCGGTCATAATTTTGGTTAGTCATCTTGATTTGTCATGATATTAATTAGTTATCTTAGTTGGTTAACCCCCTTAGCCGATCTTGATTTTGAATAGTCATGGTCCATAGAGAATGGTTAGTGACCTTGGTCGGTCCTGTTTTTTATTAATCATCCCGGTGGATCAACCTTTTGGTTGCTCAAGTTTTCACAAAGATAAAGCATCTTTATAAATACTGGATTCAATTTATAAATACTGGAAGAGAATTTGACTTTTTAATGATTCATCTGCGGTTACTTCAGACAACAAACTTGCATGAAAATGCTCAACGGCTCTTTTGATAATAAGACCACCTCTTCCATGAAAGAGATCAACAGAGTCCATAGCTTCAACAATAAACATCATCAAAATTTAAGAGGAACACCTTTTCAGTTAGCCCATGGTCATTTTATGAAGCTAATTTAAACATTCGCCCGAATCCATCTTGTCGAGATGAGGCACTAGCCTTGAATACAGAATTCGACTTTGAATGATTGCGGAACAATCACCTAGCTCTAATAGCCAGCTCTGGCTCATTCAACTATTTAGCAGTGCTCTTTGCATCCAGAAGCCATATCCCGTGGTGCTGCCAATGTCATAGCAATTACCAGTGACCCAGTTCTCGAGATCTGGTATAACAAGCTCACGGAATTATTCATAGGCATCCTCATCCATAAACCGCTCATTAGCAAATAGCATAAGACGCAAGGGGATGTAGAAGGCGTATTTTGTAATCCAACTGCTCGTTGAAGATGGAGAGTAGAGTGGAACGAAGAACATCAAGATCACGATCAGGAATGCAGACCCCATAACTAGCATGACGACAGCAAGCCAATGCAGGTTGCTGACCACGAGATTAGTACCCACCATGAACGCTATCGACATCATGGAAAGAGAGATACCTAGCATAGGCACCGCGAACTTGACACTGAAAAGAATCAACTTCAGATCACCTAGCTGAGCCCATATGAGCACCACGGCAACAAGGATGGAACTGAACATGGCGATCGTATTGCTGATCATGAAAGTGTGGAATGCCGATGATTTGACCAAGGTTGCCATGCCTTCATATGGGTCGGAATTGTTGTAGCCACCCGGAACAGTGATACCCGCAGCAAAGGTTACAGTGATCACAAGGGTCCCAACCAGCAACAGGGTGTTCACCCTATCCTTGTAGCTGTCAAAATTGGCTAATTTCGGTTTCTCATTTGCTTCTTGTGGATATGGACCTCGTGATGCTCCAGCATGTGATAGAACTAGCCTCGTTAGCCTCTGCAAAATAAAGATGTGCAACATTTTATCTGCAGCTCATGAATGTACCTCTATTCACTGAATGATCTGATAATACTGTGTGATACCAAATTTAGTTGGACAATAGGGTAGATACCTCTTCGAATATGGGAAGCGGACCGTCATAGTTCAAGGCAGCATCAAGAACGGTTAAGCCATCAGTGTTAAGTGTGTCCAACTTACATTTTTTGCGTTGAATCATAGCAAAAACCACATTGGGATGCTTGTTCATGGTGGCTAAATGCAAGGGCGTATTTCCATCCACGTCCTTTAAGTTAACAAGGAGATCGAGTTCCTTGCAGGATAGAAGGTAAATCACCAACTTTGTCTTTCCACATTTAGCCGCAACATGGAGAATGTTTTGTCCTTGTCTATTCAGCAAATTTCCCGTACTCGGAAACTGAGAAAGGAACTGCTTGACAATCCTGACATAGCCTCCAGAGCATGCCCTGTGTATTGGAAAACTCCCATCTTTGTCACGCTTGAATGTGTAGTTTGGAAAATGGTCGAAAAAGAACTGAACCCCCTCACTATAGCCTATACATGCAGCAGAAGAAAGGGGTGTCCTTCCATTTGCATCCAAACAATCACAAAGGAATGGGTTGCGTACCAGAATCGCATCCAACACCTCTGTTCAGATCCACAAATGAAAACAGATTTCATATCTTAGTTACTCAACACAAATAGACAGAAGCAAAAGCAGTTAAGAAAGAAAAACTCTTCGATTAACAAATTGAGCAAGTTAATTTTTTTTACTTCTCGACGTAGTTTTAGTTGGGGTGTAGATAAACGATTTCGATGTTCAATGATGAGATAAAATTATCCTTGATGGATAAGCTGTTGACATTGTTTTGTTTACAAAATTGACTGCTTATTTCAACTTCATCAAGGAATACACATAGTTTTCAGGTTGTGCATGCTAAATCATGCCATGGCGGTTCAGTGGGAAAAGCTTTTCCTCACAACAAGGACACGGAGAAGAGATTTTGTATGCAATCTTATCCGTGGAAGCAAGACAATGTCTTCTCCAAATCTCATGCTCATCGTAACCAAGGACGCCCTAGACATAAAATTCGAAATAAGGGCTAAAAATTCATTTGTCTAGCATGGTACTTACTCATCCATATATAAGATGATCTGTTGATAGATTTTTCACGTCCACAATGTGATTCATGATATTTCTATTTCGATACTGGCAGCGGATTAGGAAGACCGGAGGTCCAGAAGAGCAACGATGCAGCTTAAACACCATCAATATATTTAAAAAATCCTGGCGTAAGGCAGAGAAAAATTACCTTTGTTTCGTGAAATAATGGTAGCATGTACAACTGACTTTCCTTGGAGCAATCCAACTGCTGCTTCCCCACGAATGGGCTCTTTCATGAGCATGTACTTTGCCAGGTCCCAGCACTTCCCTTTCATGGCCATGTATAATGGACATTTGCCATGGACATTGACACGATATGATGCTTGCGGATGCTTAAAGATTAAATACCAAGACATTGCTTCTTGGTGATTGCCAAGGGCGACGTGCAATGGAGTATTCCCCTGAGAATCTGCCTCCGACATTAATATTGTATGAGGGCCACATTGGGCATCACATAGAGCGTCTCTTTCTTTCAGGAACTGAGACCAGAGAGTTAAGGAGATGAGCGAATGAAGCTGCCCAGTCCTCGCAGCCACATGAAGCGAAAAATCCCCCTCAATGTTCCTGCAGAATGTCAGATCCGGTTTCTTGGAGAGAATAAAAAACACGAGATCAACCTGTCGTTCACAATGAGCCCCTGGAAGTGAGATTCCTTGTTGAATAAACACATGCCTAACTTCTAATAATTGACAAGGAGATTCATGTATCTAGATCTGGGATCTGTCATTACTAATTAGTCTATTTTTTGATCTTATAACAATATGCTAGTGCAATGTAGAGCCTGATTAGGGATGAGCCTTAGCTGACGAATCGCATACCCCCACCGAAAAAAAAAATGGTTAACCGAAGCTGTACTCTTGCTCACTTAGCTCTAATATTGTTAAGAGTCCGAATCCTGTAGAACTCTTCCAAGATAACCGTCCAAGAATCTAGAAAGTCTACTCTAGGCGTAACAAACTAGATAAGAGTTGTTATCCTAACAAACTAGTGTAACAACCTGGAACAGAATAGGATTTTAATAAGGATTCTGATTTCTGTTCAGATCCTATCTTATCTTTTTCCCTTAGTCTCTTATTATAAATAAGAGCCTTGTGTGGCAGAGTAGGCATCTGAGAATTTTCCACTTAGTCGACTCTTTGAGTTGGGAAGCCAAGGATTTTTCCTGGCTTAAAGTTCTTGTTTCCGCAATCTTGCATCAATAAAGAATATATTTTCCCTTCACCGTTTCTCACTCTAACAAATATTCATAACCAACTTCGCTTCAAATAGAGCTGGACAAGGTCGAAAAAGGGCGCAAGTGCCCAACACTTTCCATAAATAAAAGAAGCAACATGTCACTAAACACAGTAGTTACTTAGGCCTTGTCTGGACCTTTTGTACTCCATAGTTGTTCTAGAATGCGAACAGCCTACCATTAACTGAAAGCTTTTCTCTCACTGGACCGATATCTCAGCCATTTGTTCATGACAGATACTTCCTGGGCACCAGAATTTCATCCGAGAGAAGATCTAGGGGCTTCCAGTAACACTGTGCTCCCTGTTGCAGTATGACCCAAGTTACAGTCTAGAGAGTCAAGGCAACCAGCTCAGTGCAAATCTATCAAAGCCGGGTAGTAAGGTCTGTTTGCCCGCTTTATACACAGAACCGACACTAACTCTAAGCCAAAATATGAAACATTACTCACGAACAATCAAAGGAAGCTGCTACCTTAATTTCCCTTAATGCGAGTCAGCACTAACTGAACTTAAAACCCATTCAAACAAATCCAGTAAGCTTCAAAGCGCATCTTCACAAGCTCTCTCCTGAAGTTGAGCCATTGTTACTAGGTACCCTTCTTCATACAATGGGTCCGCTACGACAAACACTACTTCTAGCATATGTTCCCTAAACTTTCTCCCAACTTTTACATGGATACGTTATTTCCCATATAAAATACCCAAGACGAACCAAGATGGACAACCCAATCAACTGGACTCATAAAAAGCCTCCCTGGGTGCTTCAATCTTGTTAACTTATAAATAAACCACTGGACTCTGCTCTCAGTTTTACCACCACGACTGTTCAAACCTTAAATAACCCTCCATCACAACAACACGAACATCTACCAAACAAGAAAGGCACAGACTACCAAATCCAATCCGATCACAAAAGCCACCGCATCGAAACCCTAAATCGACACACACACACACACGATCGGTAGCTCGCTCGCTCACCTGCCCCGAACTAACCGCAATATCGAGCAGCGTACTATCCTCACTTCCATCCGCCAAACTCACACCGGAAACGGACTTCTTCTCGAACCAACACCGCTTCATCCCCCCCACTACACTATTCCTCCCCTTCGTCGACCCTTCCATTCTCTCCCGTATCTCGTCCTCCATTCCACGACACCGCTCCTCCATCTCCGACACTCGAACCCGAAACTCGTCGCTCCACCATGACTCCTCGCCTTCGCCGTCGACGGAATCGGGGACGCCGTTGATAAGGTCAATGGAGACGGAGTTGAGGAGCTGCTGGGTGGATTTCGAACGCATTTTTGGATAGTTGAACTTGAAAGCATGTTGAGATGATGACGACGGCACCTTAGTTTTTATAGTGGAGGTCGACGACGTCGTATTGGCGTCGCCGGGCAATGACTTGTCCTCCGTTCAAAAAATATCAATGTCAATCCTATCTGTCACAAAACCATTTGACGCTGGATTTTGTGTCTAAAAAAATTATCAATCAGTCACAACCATCTAAATAATTTATCACTTAATCTATGTCATTTTGTTTTTTGCAATCAATCACCTAGTGATCTATTAAAAATAAAAGATATCAATTTTTTTAAATGAAAATCAAATAATAATTATCTAAAATTAGAGAATTTTTTCTCCTGTAAAACAGGTCGTATATATCCGGACTTAATATTTATTTCACGATCAAATCTTCGAAAAAAAAAAAAAAACAATGTATCCTCTAAACAATACACCCTCGAAGATGGATACAACACATCTCAACTTATCATCGTTGTCGTTGTCATCACTGTCTTCACCGGATTCAATGATACAACCGTCGTTCAAGCCACAGTGCCACAAACAGTGCACTTGGAAAAAAAATGCAATCTACCAATTATATGTCAGCCCACCATTGGTAAACAGTGCATTTGAGCACAAGAACGGTGCACTCTATTCGGACAGTGCACTTTGCAGCGGCAGCGGAGTTCGCCGACTTGTGTTCCTGTTTCGTCTCCTTGAACTCATCCTTTTACTCGCCTACGTCTCATGGCTCAGTCTTCGCCTCCCCTTCGCCGTCCAAATGTCGCCTACCCTACGATCATTGGTTGTGACAAGATATGTTCGATGTTCATCCATTCCTGATTTCAATTTTGGTCACTTTGAAAACAACAAACCCTCATCAAGTCGTGGCATCTTCTTTTTTATATGTGCGGTAGGAAGTTCCATAAAAAAGAAAAGAAAGTGCTGGAGGACCATGGCAATAGGATTGCTTTCGCTCCATCGTTAGAGGAGGGAGAGGAGGATGGGGAGGGGGATATGGTGGTGGAGATCGGGGTTTTGGGCTTGCGGCCGTGACAGTTTCCTTCGACCATAGGTTTCGGTGTCGACGATTAAGAAAAAAAAAACAAATTTGATATAATCCGTTATGAAAATCAAAAAATGAAAAGGAGAAGGTATAATTGGATTTGGCCACATTAAAAATAGAATGATTTGATATAATTTGATTTTAAAAAAATAAATAATAATTAATAAAATAGGGATGATTTATTTGATAAATAAGTTACAAAAAAGTAATCAATTGGTAATTTACACATTTTTTAAGGGAATAATTTTTAAAATTGTGAAAATTAATATTTCTTTCATCTTAAATAAATTACGATGTATACATTTCAAGTCTAATTTAGTACGATCAAACATTGTTTTTATAAAATTATTGTGACACACTAATGACAAATTAAATTTTGAACTTCAATGTGGAGCCAATTTAAGGTTTTCTGACATCATTAAAAATAAGAACAAAACACATCGAAGTATATGTCATTGTAATTTATGTACGATGGAAAGAGTATCAGATAAAAAAAGTGTTAATTACCTATAGATATATTTTTCCTAACTTATTTCTACAACGTAATATTTTAATTCCCTATACATATATCTTTAGAAAATAAAAACACACTCTCCCTAAAATAAGCTTTTTCACACAAATAAATAACCCAAACCCCCCTCGATTCCCTCTCCTCTTCACCTTCCGTCGTCGTCTCTTCGGCCGTCGCCTCCCTCTCCCCAAAACCATCCCATTTTTTCTCTTTTTTGTCGTCACTATAAACCATCCATCGTCATCCGATCGATCATTCAACCACCATAACAGTCCGATCATCCCCATGGCGGAATCTTCGACGCTCATAGGATTACTAAGATAAATAGCAGCGAAATTCGCCTCCTATCGAGCGATCTTCATCATCGGAAAATTTGATCTCATGTACTCTCAATTACACGAACTCAACGACACCACCACCTCTCGTCTCCTCGCCGTCGACGTACAACTACACGACGATGTCACCCTCATTATTCCCCAAACACCGTCGAAGTAATTGTACATCATTATTCGCTTGTGAGGAGTATAAGCGCCGAAGGCGTACAACCGACAAAGGAGCAAAACCGATTCGAACTCCTCCTTGCTGTGATTATTGTCTGGGTCCGTATACCCGGGGAAGGTTGTAACTCTGAGGAGGCTAATAGACGAAGGCGTATAACCGACAGAAAAAAACAAGGAGATTGTGAGGATGAGAGAGACAGAGGGTACAATTTCTGTGGGGTACAACTCATACGGAGAGAGATAGGAAGATGGTGGAAGAGAGTGTCGATTCACGGAGACGAACAATGTCTGAGATTGGAGGCGACGATGGTGAAGGATGATGGTGGTGGTGAGGGTGATAGGAGAGAGATATGTGAGAGGCGGCTGATTGATTGCATTTTTCTTACAATGTTTTCTGCTTTCAGCTCGTCTGTTACTGGTTCAAGCCTATCAAGAAGGTCCTTGAATGCATCCTTTGTCCACTGATGCATGCTGTAAATTTCCTGATGCAGTTTGTTTGAGTCTGTACTCCATTTTAGTTTCTGGTGGAGATGCCTGTTGATGTGTAGGGAATTTAGTTTTG
Organism: Drosera capensis; assembly: GCA_001925005.1. Classification (NCBI taxonomy): domain Eukaryota; kingdom Viridiplantae; phylum Streptophyta; class Magnoliopsida; order Caryophyllales; family Droseraceae; genus Drosera; species Drosera capensis. The sequence goes on along the minus strand of LIEC01012221.1, from coordinate 83,224 downwards.
GCCATTGTTCATATAGTAGAGTTCTAACTGCAATGTGAGGTGTCATTTGAATATCCAATGTGCCACTGTAGAGTAGTCCTTGAGGGAAGCCCACTGAGAACGGATCTGTCCTAATCTGCACCAATCCGAATAAAGAGAAGACGGGGGGGGTAAGAATATCAGGTTTAGCGGAGATACATCTTGATCTTGTATTTGTTACTGACCAGAGGGAATGTCACTCATCAATTTGAATGTGCTTTCTATTGCAGTTTGCTTCTCTCTTGGTATTGAAGTTGATTCGAGTGATTCATCCTCCACTATGATCACCTCCTCTGCCTGTGTGGGAATGAAGTCAAGTGTTGTAACTTGTGTGAACCCTTCTTGTTCAATTACTGATAGTCTGTAGGTGTTTCTTTTGGGATAGCCTTTGCTGCTCCCTGATAGTTGATTTTGACTCCTTTATTAGTAATCCCTAAGCTGTTGGTTGTTGTCACTTCCTCTACTGATACCTCGCTATCCTCTGCCTTTTCTGCTACGGGTTTCTCTTGTTTTTCTTATTCTATTGCTATAGATTCTACTGCTAGGGACTCTTTTATTGACTCTTCTGCAGCAGATGGTTCTGCTATTGATTGTTCCTTGATTATTGTTTTGGCCACCTTATCAACGATATCATCATCATGATGATCTTTTGGTTGTGGGGATTCATCATGACCATCATCATCATCCCCAAGTGATGGTGCTTTCCCTATTGTTGGTGTGGACAAGTAATCATAAATCTTCAATGTTGTTGCCCTGACATGCTTGTCAACCAGCCTTTTCAATTCACCTATCACTTAAAGAGTGTGCACAAATTCAACATGTTGCAACTGTGCCTTTTGATTTTGAGGGTTGAGTCTTTGATTTTTAGAGCTCTGTTGAACAATTTATAGGATTCAGTGGGCCTCTTTTTCTTGTTGGTCTCAATTCTTTAAATTAGAACCAGCTACTCAATTTCTACCTTTGTCATGCCGTCTATTATTCCAATCTTTGTCCTTGAGCCATATGGGTTGATTCTGTACATTATTGTTGGTCCTGAGGGAATAAACTTTGGCCTTGCAACCTTGGATTGCCTTTTGATTGGAATTTTATAATCCTTGATGAATTATTAGGTCATTTCTTCCTTTTGGGCTTGCCAAGCATCTCATCAGTCAATAGACGTGTCCATTCTTGCACCCCGCCGTTCGGAGGTATGCCTGGCTCTATGCATTGTTGATCTCCTCCTTGGTCAACTCCGTACTGGGCCACCTCTCCGTAAGCAATTGATCCATGATCTACTTCTCCAATACGGAGTACTCAGCCTGTAAAAAAGCATGGATAATATATGTTAATTTGGTATTTGATTGAATTAAAAAAATCAACTAGTTAAGTAAAACAAAAACATAAAAATTAAAAAAGACTATAATCTAATAAATAACAACATCAAGTTACCGTCGTCTCCTTGGATCTCTCGTCCCACCAAACCACCACGCTTGACTCTACACCCTTCTTCGTGTGTGCTTTTTCAAACATCTTTATACTTGTTGCTTCCTCTTTAACTCTTTTTCTTGCAAAGAATAAATAAATAAACAAAATCATTCCAAACATAAAAATTGGTGATGAAATGGATGAATTGAAACTTTTAATTAAGATAGTTACCATCTTCTTGGCGACATGGATCGTCGATACCGACCCCTGGGTGTGCTTTGCCTCCCCTTGCTTCCTGTTTTCTTGACCATGATCTAATCACATCTTGAACTTAGGATCCTTCATCCAAAGCACCTTTAATTGGTCATTTGTTTCGTTGTATATCCAGAGAACCTTTCCATCCCTCACAAAAACCCCCCCTAGGCTGGTACGCGTGATCACAAACACGGTTGATCATCTTCCCCCTTCATGCATTGTACACCATAGCACTGATCTCGTGCCCCCAACGACACAGGTCCTGCAAAATCATATGTGGCCTCGCCATATGTCCACAAATGAATGAACTCCTCAATCAAGGCCTGCCAGTAAACATCCAAGTTCCCCTTTGGACTTTTCGGTCCTGAAATGATCATAGAAAGCAATATATATATAAAGTCTTCATGCATAGCCTTGGGGGAAGATTGTATGGAATCAACATCACATGCCAACACGAGTGTTCAACCCCAAAATTCCCGAATGGAGTAAACCCATCAATTCATAGACCCAAACAAACATTCCGAGATTTTACAGAGAGCCAAGGGAACTCCTTATCCAATTGCTTTCATGCTTCACTGTCAGAGGGATGTGATATCACGTCCTCAAAGATACGGCTTTTGGCGTGCTAAGACATCGCATCAGTAGTAATAGTGCTCTTGGTTGCATACAATCGCTACAACCTCAAGGTGATAAGAAAATAGCACATCACCTCATGAGCCACGTATTTCTTATCCCGAATATTGGTTTTTAGGAATAATTGTTGTACCTCGGAGCCCCACAACTGAAACAAATCTTCAGATTTTCAGCATCCTTCCAAAAAAAGCATACAGCCTTTGGGACATACGTCTATCTTTTGAAGAGGAAGACGAATACTCCTAATCAACCGGTTAGTTGAGTACAATGTGTCCTTCATCACGTTGTCTTTCGGACATATGTCTTTCAACAATGCCGCAATGGCATCTGTCGCCCTAAGATGTATGTTGTTCTCACACTTGATGTTCAACAACCTTGAAGTTGCCTTCAACTGAGACACCTTGCAACTAGGATACAACGGTTCCCTAGCTGCATTCAACATATTGAAAAAGGCTACAAGGGCAGGGGGTAGATTGTCATCACAAGAATTTGTCATCTCATGATCCACATCGCTTGAATATTCAGCCCCAAGTCCAACCATGACCATTTCCTCAAAAGGATTTCTATGCATTGAGGTTTTCCCTAACTCAACCTCACCATGTTGCATCCAAATCCAATAGTTGGACACAAAGCCACGCTGATACAAAAAGTGCACCGTCGCCTCATCCGTCGTTTGATAGTACACATTGTGACACTTGACACAAGAGCACCTAGGTCCCGGATAATTGAAAATCTCCTTTTTAAGGACGAAGTTCACAAACTTCTTTACGTTTCTAGCAAACACTTCGCTCAAATATCCTTCAACAAGTTACTCATATATCCAAGATTTATCATAATATCATGATATATCTGATTTTATTTTTCTATCCATTAAAACATTATAATCCATGTCAAGTGCATTAATCTTAAATCCATCTTCAAAGATTTAAAACTTACCCTTATTGCCTAATTTATGTCAAACAAAAATAATTTAGGACATTCGAAAAATTCTTCTAAACAATGTTTACTATTTTTAAGGTTAAATAAAATAAAACAAAAATTTTATTTTGTCTAAACTTCAATCAAGAACACAAACAATCTAACAATCTTCAATAAGGTTAAAGTAGCCACAAACACATAAAAATCATACATGATATAAGAACATAAAAAATCCAAAAAAATAAAGAAACAACACTAGCAATCTACACTTGCTAATCCATTCAACGTTTAACACATGAAATTTCATTCAACGCTAAATATGTTTCAATTCAATTAAGATTAATTCAACACTTAACACTATAAAAGTCCACACTGAAAAAATCCATTAAGGAAATTATTCCTGTTATCCCTCGAAACAACCAAGACATCCAAACAACTTCTCACAATACATCCAAATAACCTAATAATCCAAACATTCCAACAAAAAATCCATTCAACATAATCATCAAAACAACCCTCGATAATCCGTTGCAAACAACCCAATCATGCAAACAACTTCCGAAGCAATCCAATATTAAATAATAAATAAATAGTAACCTACTTAGAAACTCAATCTAGTTATGTCATTCATTTTGTTTCTTCAAAATTAAATCATTTGCATGCACTAGAAAGTTTAAATTTACATTCGACAAGCCTTAATTATATATCAATATATGAAATATATGTATAAGTGATAATAAAAAATAACAATGAATATATTTCTAACACATCAAAAATCCAAAAATATATATCATTTTATTTCACACACATAAGATTTAACAATTTCGGATCGAGATACACTCTCGATCCCTTCAAATTCACACCCTATCAACATCAACCCACAACGACATATTAAACCCCCCAACCTCGTGTGACAAAAAAAAAAAACAATTAATCCAAGCAATGTTAATATTCGATTCTAACTCATAAAAAAAATTAGGGTTAGAGATTAACTCTTAAGATGCATGTACAAGTAGTGGTTGGAGGGATGAGAAAAAAGCTTTGGTAGACGATGATGGTGGTGCAGGTGGACAACGACGGTGTAATAGGGGTGGCGTGGGGAGATGGTTGGTGGTTTTGGGAAGCAGTGCGGCACGACAATGAGATAGGCAATAGGATGATTAGGGGTTGAGGGGAGGTAGAATGGTGAGGGTGAGACCATAATGGTTGGCGACGACAGAGACACAGATAAACGGTCAATCGACAGTAAAGTAGGTGAGGGTGTGATAATTTGGAGGTTGGATGTTTGTTTAGAGAAAATGGTTCGAAGGATTCAGGGAAAATGGTTCACCAGCCGGGGTTATCTTAATCTTTGGGACTGTTTGGCATTTGTTATCGTTAATTTGCGACAGATATCAGGTTCCATCCCAAGTTAACGACAGTTTTGTAGCAAATTTACGACGAAACCTGATATCTGTCGCAAAACTTAACTTAGTGATCAAAACTGGTATTTCATCGCAAAAATTGCTTCACCATTGTCGCAAACTTAATGTTTTTTTTATAAGCTTAAACCAAATAAATATAAATACTAATAATAATTAACTTACACATATACATGCAAGATGGATATAAAAATAGAAATATGCTTATATATATATATGAAAAAATATAAACACTAACTAATATGAATCTTAAAAAATAACGAAAAAAATATTATATTTATAAATAAAATTTTTTAAAAATGAAACAAATATATATTAATCATGTACATTAGAATGTTTTATTTTCTTTATTTATTTTTTTGATCAAAATTTTCTCCTTCCTTTTAGCTTTATATATTCTACTCTTATCATCTTTTTCATATTCCCAATTTTTTTTTAACTTACTCCATTTCATGAACGTCATTTTTAAAAACAATATAAATATCACTTAAAAATAAAATATTAACTAAATTTAAGTTTTGCAAAATATAATTTCATGACATTAATTTTGATATTCAATATTAGTTTCATTTGATAGATATCATCGATTAGTTTATAAATATGGATTTAAATTTTTTTAAGGTTACATAAAATAACCATTTAAAATTTAGACGAAACAAAATACTCCTTATGTCCCGAATTCTAAGCAACATTTTGAATACCTCACGTGTCGAGATGAAATTTAATTCTCGTCGTGAGACGATCGATCGTCATTTTTTTAAAAATTATTATGAAATATCAATGATAATTTAAGTTATGTATTTCAACGTGACACTAATAATATAATTTTTTTATGTTATTAAAATGACAAATAAAATCCTCAAAATACATGTAAAATAGTACAATGATTAGGTATATTTCTTATAATATGAGATGAAGATAGTATTACAAAAATGATAAGGATTAGTTTTAGAAGTAGTATTTAAAGAAAAATATCTTATAATCCTTTGAACTTTGAAACTTTTGTACATAACCCCTTAATTTTTAAAATAGACATATGTATCTCTTAGAGGAGGGTTTCTGTCGAAATAATATATATACTTTTACGAGTCATGTATCAAAAATCTAGATTTTTTCGAACTTTAAAAATTAAGTGATTATTTATGAAAAATAAGATATAATCAAACAATAATCAAACAAAATTAAATATTAGATGAGATGTGTACTTTTTGATGGGAATGTATAGATTTTGATGGGATGATAAGCACTCCTCCAATCCAAAGTCCATTTATACTTTATCCACTATTACATCAAATACCCTAGCTAGCATAGTAAGAATAAAAAATAGTTCAACCCTAAAACTCAAAATCCAATCGTCACCGTCCCTCTCCTCCATCTAACGGCTCACGTTTCTCCGCCGCCCCCCTTTCATAACTCTCTTCCCCACTCCATCACACTCTTCTTTCTTCTCCTTCTTCATCCTCTTTCCCTCACTTCAAAAATGGCGACCCTTATTCATCATCATCATTATTTATCCTGATACCGTTGAATTAGTTTAATAGACTCAACGAAATCGAGTCGAGTTTACAACTCTTACTAATTATACTCGAATGAAAAGGTTTTGATTTTTATCTTTTTAATATGCTTATAAGTTAGTTATCGGCTCGAATCACAACCCATGAGGGAAAAGTTTGATTTTTATCATTTTTGTCTGTTAATAAGTTAATCTATGAGCTCAAATCGCAACCCTTTTGCTCAAAGTTTCAATCTTTGAGCTTGGTGTACGAGCTAACATACCTTGGTTCCGCTTATTTGATGGAAAACGGTGATTTTTGATCGGTACTTTTATATGTGGGATTGGGCAAATGGGTTCTGAGGAAACAGTTTATTTGGTGAATGAGAATCGGAGGCATGAGATGAATGAAAGGGAGAATGGTTTGGAGATGTATAGAAGTGGGTCGGCGCCTCCGACGGTGGAGGGTTCGTTGAACAACCATGGGGACGTTTGGTCTATCATGAATAATAATATTAACAATAAGAGGGAGGGTTTGTGTGAGGAAGAACTTAGGTCGGATCCGGATTATGTAAATTACTATTATTCGAGTGCGAATTTGAATCCGAGGTGGCCTCCTCCTTTGTTATCAAAGGAGGACTGGAGGCCGGCGCAGAGGGTGAATGGCGGTGGAGTAAGTGGTGTTGGTGGTGGTGGAGTTGGTGGCTCAGTGATTGGAAGGGTTGGTGATTGGAGAAAGTTGAGTAGAGATGGTGATCAGGGATGTGGTAAGGTGTTGAATGAAGAAATAGAGGGGAAGGGAGAAAATGGAGGTGATTCCAATGAGTGGGGTAGTGATGGGCTCATTGGGTTGCCGGGGTTAGGGTTTGGGAGTAGGCAGAAGAGCATTGCTGAAATCATTCAGGTGATGAGGATACCATGTTATTGGGATGATAGCTTGAAAGTTTAAAGTTTGAATTGTTTGTGTGTTTGTATTCTGTTACGGAATAGATAGTTTGCATTTCTACTTTATTTGGAATCAGAATGGAAGATTGGCATGTTATTTATGTATATGCTGTAGTTCGCAGTTTCTACATGTTCTTTCTTTCTCGAGTAGTTTCTGCTTTGCAAAGCATTATTATCTGTTTTTGGATTACTTATTTCGGTATTTTATCTGTATCCCTATACCTTTAGTTATATTGCTTCATCAATTTTCTGTGCTTCTATCATGTATGTGGTGTCTTTTGTTTTTTCATGCGGTTTTATTATACTTTGATGAGTCTGTTATTTGCTTCTTTGTTTACCAATGTGATTTTATTTGCACCAGAGTATACAATTGAACAACTTAACATACTTTTGCACGAATAATTGATTTGTCTAAGATGTGATTGTGCCAGTAAGAGGGCAAATAGGATATTTGATTATATATTGGAGGTTCTTGCATCTCGCATAAGTTGGAGTTCAATGTGGCATAAGGTGTCCTTGTGTTTGATCATGATCTCTATCTCTTGGAGGGAGGGACGTTGTATAGAATAATATATGGAACAACAACATTTACAGTCTAGGTGCTCAATTTAATTTTTATTTTTATTTTTACTTCACATTCGTCTCTAGTAGTTGGAGTTACATCTGAACTAGATGGGCTTTTTTTTATATCTAAACTCTCCCTCCTTTCCTGTTTGATTAACTTTCGGCCTTGAACTACAGGATAACTTGGACCATTCGTCATTTATCTCAAGGAACCCTTCTCAGTCTCCAAATGGCAGTATTTATAATGGGAATATGGTAAATGCTGCAGTTCAATTCACTCAGTTACATCATGAAATGGAATCAACAAATACTTTACACTCGAGTCCGACATCTGCTGCACAGAATGGTGGCATGTTGTCCTCTGGCACTTATGCTTCTGCCTTTGGTGCTTCCTTGTCCAGAAGCACAAGCCCTGATCCTCGACTTATTGCCCGAACTCCGAGTCCTTGCATTCCACCGGTTGGAGAAGGTAGGGTATTGGACAAACAAATTGTCGATGGTCCAAGTTTGTTCACTGTTGCTTCAGTTGGTCCAACTGATCCGGTGAATATTGCGGCATCTTTTTCTGCATTGAGTCTCTCTGCCAATCATATTGTAGCTGAAGAGAATCATATGAGGGCACCATTGGAGCATGGAATTAGCAATAACCATGTAAAACAGGATTTCTTTAATTTGCAAGGCGATAATGGCCATTTGAAGCTGAGCTTGCTTGTAAGCTCTGCTGAGCCTGGCTGTTTTAAGCAACACTCTGCTCCCACCATGGGTAAAATCCCACTTCCTCCCATGCAGGAAAACATTGGGGCCTCTGGTGACAACTTCTATGCAAGGGCTAATGGACACGCTGAGCGCCATAAGCTTAATGGAGCAAGTTCCCCGTCTAACTATCATAGAACTGGTAGCCCTAGTTCAACTATTCCAAACTACAGTTTGAGTGGGAACCATTTCAATCCTGTGTTCATGGAAATGATGGCAGGCAAGCGAGGTGGAAATAATTTGCCTCATTTATTGGAGAACTCTGTGGCTTCAGCAGTTGGGGGTACTCCTATGGACTTCAGAGCCTTAGGAGGAGGTTTGGCCTCAAGGACAAACTTGATGGGTTCAGCAGCAGAACTCCAAAATTTAAGTAAAGCTGGAAATCACTCTGTGGGGAATGCTCCTCAGCCTATCATAGATTCTTTGCTCCATCAGTACCTAAGATCAACAGAATATGCGGCAGAAGTTGCTGCTCTTGGTGATCCAACCATGGATGGGGCTAATCCTTATATGGACTTGCTTGCCCTCCAGAAAGCTCATCTTGGAACACCGGTTTCATCGCGGAAATCAGAATTTGGTGGCCCTTTCATGGGTAATTCAGGGGTTATTGGGGATACATACTATGGAAATCAGGCCTTTGGTCTTGGCATGGGATATGGTGGAAACCCATTTAGTTCCCTTCTTCCAAATTCTCATGCTGCATATGGCAGCTGTATGAGGCGAGCAGAAAGGAACATGCGCTTATCCTCCGGGACGAGGAACTTAGCTGGAGGAGTGATGGGATCATGGCACTTGGAAGCTTCTGGTATTATGGACCAAAGTTTTGGTTCCACTTTGCTTGACGAATTTAAGACTAATAAAACAAAATGTTTTGAGCTTTCGGAAATTGCAGGTCATGTTGTTGAGTTTAGGTATATTCTCTGTGCTTGAGGATTGATTACTGGACCTGTCTTTACCTCAAAGCTGATTATTGTGTCAAAAAATTAATGGCAGTGCGGATCAGTACGGGAGTCGATTCATCCAACAGAAGCTGGAAATAGCCACTACAGAAGAAAAGGACATGGTTTTTAATGAAATTAGTCCTCAAGCGCTGTCATTGATGACAGATGTGTTTGGCAACTATGTGGTTCAGAAGGTAGCACACGTGTAATTGTGAAGAGTTATATTTTTCCATCCACCATAAACTATTGACCTTCATATTACATCAAGCCACCAATATATGTTTTGTTAACTAGTTTCTGTTTGCTGTCTTTCAGTTTTTTGAGCATGGATCGTCATCCCAAATTAGAGAACTTGCAGACAAGCTTACTGGGCATGTGTTGACTCTAAGTCTTCAGATGTATGGTTGCCGAGTTATCCAGAAGGTACTTATTAATCTGCTTAATGGATTTGGGGACTAAATATACTACATTTATGAGTTCATTTCGCAGTGTCTAGTAATCTGAGTGCGTGAATTCCTAGGGGAGATTCGTCTGCTGTTCTTTTGCCTGTTTGTTCATATTATCACTTTTTTTCTTCTTTTGCCATGTCTTAGTGTTTCATCAAGAGATGACGATATGGGTTAGGAGTGGTTTTCTTTTCTTCTTTTTATGGACTGTTGAGCTTCTTTATAAGATGGTTGTGTGCTTTACTAAGATATAGTTGTGAGATCTGTACCATGCAGTTATATGCTTTTCCCTCATGAGACTGAAATATATGCTATTTCACTAGCTTTTCCCCCCGTCAGAACGTCTGATATGAATCTACCGCTGGCTCTTGCTGAGCCATGAGCACATCGCAATCCTGTCCACAGATGGCATCATTGATATCACCATCACCATTATTCTCTTAATCATTCATGTCATAAATCTTATTTAGAACTAATTAGAGTCCGTTTTAGTTTGTCATAACATGGTGATGACCTTTGTAGTAACCTGAATGCACTTTTTCATAATTATTTAGAACTAATTAGAGTCAGTTTTAGTTTGTCATAACATGGTGATGACCTTTGTAGTAACCTGAGTGCAAGTTTTCATGATTTTAGTTTTTTTCTCTCCGCATGTAGGATCAAATCCTACCACTTTTGTGGAATTTCGTTCTTGATCATGCTAAGTAGACATTGTGTAAATAAAATAAAATAAATCGTGAATCATACACGTTTTTTTGTGAAGAGTTGTATACTTGTCTATGGGCATCATGTGCCGATTCTTTTCACGAGACACAAGAACAATATAAGCACAATCTGAGGGTTTGCTTAATGCAGTAAATTTTGAAGAAAAAAGGCAACGTTTAGAATAAACCAAACCATGGCTTTATCCCATGCATGGGGGTAGTTACATGTATATGATGACACCTTTGTCCTTAGGTCGTCTTTTTTATGTCCAGATATGCCATGCCATACTTTTAGGTGTCCTTCGAATTCCCCTACCTGTCTTGATTGGCACCTAAGCTATTGTTTCAGATCTTCTTACCGAGATCTGAGGGTTTGCTTAATGCGGTAAATTTTGAAGAAAAAGGCAATGTTAGAATAAACCAAACCATGACTTTATCCTATACATGGGGCTAGTTACATGTATATGATGATACCTTTGTCCTTAAGTCGTCCTTTTTTATGTCCAGATACGCCATACCATACTTTTAGGTGTCCTTCAAATTCCCCTTCTGTCTTGATTGGCACCTAAACTATTGTCTCAACATCTCCATACCGATGCTTCAATTGTATCATTTTTAACTGTGACTCTGTCCACTTATCCTTAATTGATGCCACCCTTGCTTTTTTGTTTTATAAATTTGTTGTAGATCCTACATTTCATATACAGATAACACATTTGTAGTGACATTTTCATCTCATTTCTCTTATGTATATGTTGCCCACTTAACTGTGCAGCACTCTGACCTGTACAAGATTGCATGTCGAATAGTTGTCTGTTGTCCTAAACTTCCCTTAAACTTCCCTTTAGTTTCAGTAGTGCTCTAGGTCACATAACACTCGTGATGCCTCCTTTGTTTCGATGAACTAGTTTTCTATCCTCTGGGTTATGGAATGACCTTTTCAATATGATCCAAAGGTTTGCCAGACGACAGGGTTTCCTTGTGTGTCGAAGCACTTTTGGATTATCTCTACATATTCTCTTCTTTTCCATCGCATAAAATCATTAGTCTGCTTTTTCTCCACACTAATTGTACCGTTTTAGTGTCATACTTATCCGAATGTCTTTTAGACACAATATTCCTATTCTTAACATAATCTTATTCTTGTCTAGTTTTCTGCATTTTTGGATCATTATATTTTTCCTCTATCAGTACTTGCTTACTTTCTCAACAGGCATGTCATTCCAGGTTTCAACCAAATTACATGGCTTATTGATCTGCACCCTAATGGTTGATTGGTTCTGCATTTTTTTTTTCTTTCCTAATGTACAAGTCTCCTAAGTTTTAGTATATGCCCTTTTGCTGTTGGTAAAATTATTCGAGAGGGGTAAGATTATTGAATGATATAGGCTAGTATTTGGTTGTAATGTGTTTATTTGTTTTACACAAAGCAAGAATTGAAGAACCCATTCATAGATCTGGCAATCCTACACCAGTACTTTCCTTCTATCATTACCTACCTGGACTTTGAAACGTGTTCCCTATTTGTTCCCCCTTCTCCGCCCTTTGTTCATCCGACTCTTTTCTGAGTTTGAGATAGCAGCTTGTAAACACTGGGATGATCGGTTCTTCGATGACAATGGCTCATCTCTTCTAGTGTGTGGTGCAAACTCTTTAGACATATGAGTGATAGACTAAGTGGTTGAAGAATAAGGTTGCGTCAGTAGAAGAGCATAATATAGATTACCTGCTAGTCTCTTTCATTGCTTGATCTGGGCACACCGTTAAAGTAACAAATTTTCATAACCAGAAACTAGCATAAGGAAACTAAAGTAATATCTTAAATCAACAGCTATGCTGGAAATCGATTCGACTAATAAATTGGAAATGAAATTATGATGATTAGGTTGGTTGACTTTGCTGGATTCTTACATCTGCTTAGGATAAGCAAGGTGCAGTCTGCTATTGTGCTTGGACTGCTCCTGCGAGTATAATAGTGCAGGTATCATTCTGGACATTATTTCCTAAACATTTCTATTTATTAATCCTAGTGATGTCCTTAGCAAGGATAATAACCACTTGCTTGGTACCACCAACAGCAGACTTCACATATGCTAGCTATCTTTCTCCTGATTATCTTTGCCACTTTCAACCTAGTCTTTTTGCCAACTTTTCGCATCTTTCTGATTTGGTTCAATTCCTTTTTAGATTTGAGAAAATATAATGTGCTAATGTACTTTCTTCATCTCCATCTTGCGTAGTGCTGGTGATTGCATTAAAAGATTAAAAAATGAAGCGAGATAGATGATGATCAGATCATTGGTACCCTTTCGCCATTCGTAATAATCATTTTTTTGGTTATGAAGGCTATTTATGTGTTTCATGTCCCTGGAACAAAGAACGTTTGCATATTGACGGCATGAGATTTTTGGTCCAATTTATCTGTCTGAACTTCTCATTTGATATTCTGATGCGCTATGATTCTGAATCTCAGGCTATTGAAGTTGTTGACCCAGACCAGCAGAAGAAGATGGTGGCAGAGCTAGATGGTCACATCATGCGGTGTGTGCGTGATCAAAATGGGAACCATGTTGTCCAGAAGTGCATTGAGTGCATCCCTGAGGAAGCTATTAACTTTATTGTGTCATCTTTTTTTGATCAAATTGCTAACCTTTCTACCCATCCATATGGTTGTCGTGTCATTCAGGTTAATTTTTTCCCCCTTAAGTCAACCTATTATTTTATTGTACTTACAGGAAAATTTTATGGCTTGTGGAACTATTTTTCATTCAGCATGAAATATCCTATTTTTCTGAACTATTTTTGTTCTGTTTGGACAGCGAATCTTGGAGCATTGTCATGATCCAAAGACCCAGCAAGTAGTTATGGATGAGATTATGCTGTCAGTCTACATGTTGGCACAGGACCAATATGGAAACTATGTTGTCCAGGTTTGTTCTGGTTGGTTTAGAGTTCTGCATAATAATCTATAGATGTTATATTCTTGATATTTGAACATAGTTGTTGAGAACAAAGGAAATCTTCAGACACAGTTTTAATATTCCATGTTTTCTTCTTAATAGTTTCCCATGCGAATGAGATTCTGGTAGCATTTAGTAGATAATTTATTCTCATAAGACACATGACCTTACTCAGAACTTGCTTGCATAATTCAAAAGCCTCCTGCTCCTCGAGGAGCGGTTTCTTTTAGAATTTGTATTGTTATACATATGACCAGAGCACCTTTGCTGAGTGTTTGTTTGACAAACACACTTCGTCCAAATTGACCTTTTGATGTCCAGTTGTGATCCTAAATTTCTAATGTCAACCCTCTGATTTGGTGTCGAGTTCTGTTGAGTTTAACATTGTCAAAAAACCTACTCTATCGAAATGTCCTTTTCATTGTCCTGGCAGATTCTGTACCTAGGAAATGTCCTTTTCATTTTCATCACAGAGAGGAATTATTATTCCCCTCTTCAATCTCTTCATTTCCCCCCCCCCCCCCCCCCCCCC